>JAWDJE010000005.1:157860000-158150000 GCA_035047345.1 Bradypodion ventrale | reverse complement strand
GGGTAGGGCACTTGCAGGGAAACCAGACATTCAATTATTTCATCTGCTTGATCCTCAAATTATTAACTCAGTAACTTTGTAAGATAAATAAGAAATACACTAGATGTAAAATATTTGGTGAGAATAAATGCATGCTAGCACTAGCAACAAGTAACAACTTTAAGTTTCAACAGATGCCCGTTCATAGAACAAAGAATAGTATGAATACTTGGTTTGAATACAGGGCATCTTGGATGTAATGTAATGTGTAATCATCTTAGAATTATGGATTTCTGGAAGGGACCCTATGGATCATTGAACCCAGCTCCCATCAAGGGGACACAATAGGGAATCAAACTCCAACCCTCTGGCATCCTGTCTAAATGCTGTAATAAAACAAAACAGGTATGAGTGAGCTCTACCATTTGCTGTCTTTGAATTAACTTGGGAAAGATTTGAGTTCTTTTCGTAAGAAATTGGGGTGAGGGATAATTTCCAAAGCAAACCAAGGCTCAGGAAACCCCACATCCTTCCTGGGTGCCCTCTTCTTACTTTCAGATATCCTCCTCTCTCCCTACCACTTCCACTCCCATCCTGTACCTTTACCTTCAAATACCTGACCCACAGTGGCCAATGGGAAAAGAAAACTCTGTTATGCCAATACATGGCCATTATTGAAGGACAGGGACAGTCACAGTGAAAGAGGCATAGAATTAAACAGTGTTTTTAGCCGAGGTTGAGTGTTTTTAGTTTGTGTTATTGTTTTGTATTGTATTACATGTTGTTAGCTGCCCTGAATGGTGTCATCACTAGGAGGACGGGATATAAATCTTTTAATAAATAAATAAATAAATCTTATCTACGTCTTATATGGATACAGTTGTGGGATCTAATTCCTGTATGGTACGACTGCACTCACTGCATCCAGCTAGGTTAGTAAATTTTAAAAAGAACATTATTTTCTGCGGATGCAACTGGTGTAGAGGATGTTTGAGAGAGAACCTCCACAACTAATCATGTGATCCAGGCAGGGGATTTATATGACCCTAACATTTCACAGTGAAGTTCCCCCATGTTTTGACCAAGGTCCACTGTTGTGAGGCAGATGGAACAGTTAAATAGGGCAGAAGAGAAGCCAGGATTTTTTTTTCTTCTCCTGTGGCTCAGATTTTAGCTTAGATTTTAATTATCGTCTTGTGAATCTGCCTCTCTTTGACTGAAATATGTTCTCTTATCCCATCTCAGGAGAGTGTACTGGCAGCTTTGTGCACAAAGTTTTGTTTTTGTTTTCCTTTGTCAAGTTTTAACAAGGTTGGTGTGGTATTAACATAGCTGTCCATTAATCTGCACTTGCTTTAACTTGAATTTTTAATTTCACTTTATTTTGTCTCCTGACATTTCAAGAAATGTCCCTAAGGATTATTGTAAAATATTTACCACTCAGTCTTATCAGCAAACTCTCTTTTGAGTGCCAGCTTGTTCCTGTGAAGCTACTATCTGATTATGGCTCTTTGATATTTATCGGTGGTCATATTTGGAAATCTCAGATAAGTTAGTAGTTTTGCTGTGAAATGTTTTGTATATGTTGATGTATGTATTTAGTACATGTATTGATGTACAATAATTGCCATCAAATAAGAAATCATTGCATTCAGTTTTGAATAGCAGAAGCCAACTAGCAGTCATTGGCAATGCTCTTATAATTTTGCTGCAAATAACATGATTAAATATTTCCTAAAATTTTGCACATAATGCTCAATGTATGATCCCACAATTTGGGATCATAATTGCTGGGAGAAACATCAACAATTTGAGATATGCAGATGATACTACCCTAATGGCAGAAAGTGAGGAAGACTTAAAGAAGCTCCTGCTTAGGTTGAAAGAAGAGAGTGCAAAAGCTGGCTTGAGACTCAACATCAAGAAAACAAAGATAATGGCAACAGGTCCCACCAGTCTTTGGAAAATAGATGGAGAAGAAGTAGAAGCAGTGACAGATTTTACTTTCTTAGAATCTAAGATGACTGCAGATGGTGGTTGCAGCCATGAAATAAAAAGGTGACTGATGCTTGGGAGACAAGCTATGAGAAACCTGGGGAACATAGTTAAAAGTAGAGACAACACATTGCAAACAAAAATTTGCATAGAGCAATGGTTTTCCCAGTGGTAATGTATGGGTGTGTGAGCTGGACCATTAGGAAAGCTGAGTGCAGAAGAATAGATGCCTTTGAGATGTGGTGTTGGAGGAGAGCTTTGAGAATCCCCTGGACAGCAAGAAGAAAAAAATAGGTTGATCTTAGAAGAAATCAACCCTGACTGCTCCTTAGAAGATCAAATAGTAAAGATGAAGATAAAGTACTTTGGACATCAAATGAGAAGAGAGGATTCAATTGAGAAAGCCTTGATGCTGGTGTTCACAAAAGAAGGTAATTCAGCAGGCTTGCCTTTACCTAAGAATAAATCCAGGATTTTCCCCCAAGATTTTAATTGTGCTGCATGGCTGCTGAAGAGTACCAGAACACAAAATCTACCAATTGAATGGTAGGCAACATAATGTTGAGAATTAAAGAGAATCAAAGGCAAAGAGCCATGTTTTTAGAGCACCTGTGCATGAAATG
Source organism: Bradypodion ventrale (assembly GCA_035047345.1). Taxonomy (NCBI): domain Eukaryota; kingdom Metazoa; phylum Chordata; class Lepidosauria; order Squamata; family Chamaeleonidae; genus Bradypodion; species Bradypodion ventrale. The sequence goes on along the minus strand of JAWDJE010000005.1, from coordinate 158,147,403 downwards.
AAATGTTGCTATGACAGCAAGTTGACAAAGGGGGCAGTACAAAACTTGGGAAGCTATTTTGGCTTTGCATGCAAAAAATATTTGAAGCAGATGCTAACTTTAAAATTTGTATTTTCATGATTTGCATTTAAAGTAGCAGAGATTAGTTCCATATACGAAACTGTGAGATTAGCCACCTCATAAAGAAGTGTGGCTTTTGGTCCCAATGTAGATGTAGTTCGGGCCAGTTCATCTACTATCTTTATATACTGGAACAACTACTGCTCTTTGCCTTCTGCTAGATGAAATCTTTGTTTAGCGCTTGTAGGTAACAACACTATAAATATAAATTATTCTTATGTATGGGTAAGTGTCCTATGAGTGCAAGAATAGCAGCTTTTTCTCACATAAAAACGGTTTTTACTAAAGGGCCGTTGTTTCTTCACTTTTGTGCAGGGGTCAAATAAGCTAGGAAACCATTAAAAGTGGCACATTTCATGTATGCAGCAGTAGCTTTTGAAGCTTCGAACTTTGTCTCCCTCTCAGAAGCCACGTTTTGTGGTCCGGTGATCAAGCAGTACACAAATAAAAGCCTGAACCTGTTCTAGGGCCCTTGCCGAAGCCATTCATCTCCATTCCTTTTATTGATCCATAGTACCAGTCTTTTGACACTTCATGATTCAGCCTTGGTCCCACTGGACTTACTGTTTTTCTCCTTCCCGTGACTGCTGATTCGTACCTCTTTCTCAGACCTTCTGCTGCTGAGATCTTCAGTCCTTCAACTTTTCACTTTTGCACAACAGTCATGTCATAGCAGCCAAGGTACCATTCCATGTGCTGTAGCAATAAAATTCAAGTTTGGAATGTGATTCCCAAAAAGGTAGCCTGCTTGGAATGTTATTCTTTAAAATGTAACTTGTTATGTCACTTGTTCTTTAGACTGCAAACCATTACATTACCACTGTCACTTTGGGATTAAAATTTAACTCATTACATATGCAAATATTACTATTACCCTGCTTTTCTAAAGTTAGAAAGTCCCCGTTCCTTTTGCAGACTAATGTCAGCACCATATTGCCATTGCAGGGAAATACAGGGAAGGATGACCTGCCACATCTGTGAAGGATAGGCTGATTCCCACTAGTGGCTACCTTCGGTAATGCATATGCATGCATTACATATTTCTGGGATTTTCTCTTTATTATTTTCAGGCCTGAAAGAATCTCCTCAAAGATGGCCATGAATAGCACTGAAATCACCGCTGCTAAATCCATGAATACAGCATGCCTACTGTACATTTTTCATGAAAGGTGATTATATACACACAAATGTATATATACCTGGTTTTTTTTAAAAAAATCAACAGTCACATGATGTATAAGGACAGGACAGCGCTTCTCCCTCAGTATATTTACTGCTGGAGTTCTCAACCTTTCTAAGCCAGGGGCTGTGTTACACTCCCTTAGACAGCTTCCTGCACCATATGGCACTTCCGGACATGGTGGAGTCAGTGAGGGGCCACATGAAATGGTGCCATGGGCTGCATCCGGCCCACGAGCCACAGGTTGAGACTCCCTGATTTACTGCATCTGGCAAGCAGTTAGGAGAATAGTTATACAACTTGCCTGCAGCAATGCAAAAAAGAGATTTGGGTTTTAAAAGCTACTTGGAAAACAGTGTGTGTTCAAGAGGTGTTTTTTTTTAAAGAGGAAGAAAAATGGCATAGAATGCACATAACTCAGCTCTCTTAATCTGCAGCAACACTGACATTGATAAGAAAGTTAAATTGTTTTCCTGTTGGCCAGAGTGAAAGCTTCCTTTTGTCCCAGATAAGAGTCCTTTATCTTATCCTTCTAATGCCTTTATTGGTGGCTTGGTATTTGCCTGGCAGTGTGTAAGTACATAACAGGCAATCAGGAAAATGGAGTGGAAATATTCACTACCTCACCAATGATGCAATTTTGTATGTGTCTATTTAGAAATAGATGCCAGTGAGCCTTATAGACAGAAAAGTTAGTAATAGATCAGTAGCCTCAAATGACTAGCCCTAATTTTACTTACAGCCAACATATGCTAATTTTACTTACAACCAACATATGCTGTACTAAGTTGCCACTTTTCCAATTTTCCATGTCAGTGGCTGCTTTACACATGTAGTCCCAAATCCTGATGATAATATTTTGCAGTTTTCCTGCTGCTAACCATCTGTGCGAGTCCCTGCTTCCTTTCCTTTCAGTAAAATAAGGCTATAATATAATAGAAGTGACTTATAATGTTACCAATTCCCATGTGCAAACCATGATCTCATTCCCTCCGTACAGTCTCACTATTAATATTTATATTGAGATATAGCAACACAGTGACATGCATGTTTTTGTGTGTACTAGAGATTTATCCACATATATCTGAAGCCTGGCTCTCACTATCCCTAAGATCAGTGTTCTGTCCTTCTTATTGTCCTTCCCTTTCTCCTGCATTTGCATGAGGAATAGTTGGACAAGTAGATCATGAGAAACACACAGGAGCACAAAATTGTCAGTCTCTCAAACGGCAAGTTTCTTTCTCTCTGTTACAAGCAGAGAACAACCTATAGTTCAGAACGTGAATTATGTTTTTACCACTGTTGCTCTAGCAAAGCTCATAAAATAAAATTCATTTATATGAATTATATCAGACATTATCTACCATTCACTTCAAATTATATTTGCTCCATAGAAATGGGATTGCAAGCTTCAATAAGTCCAATGAGTCCTAAAGACTCTAGTAATGTCCCCGTTCCCTGATCTGTATGGGTTCTGCATCTAATTCTTGCCTCCCTCTCTAGTATTTATCAGTATGGTTGCCAGATCAGCAACAGCTCATTCCCTGAGATTTCAGAGCCAAAACCAGAGACCAGTGGGTGTGCCCTTGTGATATCACTGAGGTGGAGAAGGCAAAGGTAGGAGGGAGGGCAGAATTCCTTCTGGACTACTTGACTACAGAAACTGGCATGAAGGGGTCTGGGAAAGATTATGGGAAAGAAACACAGGTGGTATTGCAACTTCAGGGGAAGGGGGTCTTATATGTGACTCTGGAGGTTGCAGAGTGCATTTATCATCTGCCAAGAGAACTACCATTCCCAATGGGACTCACGCCCCACATAACACATAAAATAAATGGTGAGTTTTTCCAGGCCCTACATTGCTCCCAAAAGGCTCACTGTCAGAGGGAGTTCTCCCTCTAGGCCTTATGCTGTTGTTGCTGAAGCTTGTGCAACAGATTGCTCACACAAGTCAAGATGCCTCACTTTCAATGACTAGTTCTCCCCCATCACTGCTCTTCATTCCTTAGAGGAGAACATGTTTTAAAGCCATCTTACACATGAACGTTGAGCATTCTTCTTCTCCATTGTGGCTTGTCCTGAATTTTGTCTGTCTAACTGGAGACCCTGAGAAGCATAGCAATTCCTTGAGACTTCAGCCAGATCCCTAACATTGGTTATTGCAGGCGCACCCCCCCAATAACGGACACAGACAACATTGAAAGTGGATAACAGCACCGGGCCACATTTATTGATTCAATGCCCTAGTCCGAATTATAAATTTGTATTGGTAAAACGACCAATCATAATTCATAAGGCAAGCAGGCCGAAGTAACACTGGTAAGGTACCACCCCAAAATTGCCAACGGCAATTGGCTACAATGTATCAATTTGTATCAATTTGTTTGTTAACAACAAACAAATTGTTGACCGTAGTCAATAACTAACTCATGACCCCACCCTCTGACGCGTATCCGTGAAATCACAGGGGTGATGCATGCTGGTTAGCAATCGTCATCACCCCATCGCCTGGTTCGTCGTTGACCGGACAACGTTTAACTAATTTATTCCTGTCTAGTGTTGTCCAGTCAATTGCGAACCTGCCGGATACTTGTGGGTCATACTGTTTACCTTACCAGTGCTACCCGCCAATGTGACCAAAGTCAACGTTATGAACACAGAAGACCCCTATATCAAACCATAGCAACAGTGTGGGATGGGCAAAAAAGCCAGGACCCGGAAGCCAATATGGGTCCCAGCCAAAAATTCCCACCTGGCCCCGAAGCGACCAAAATATCACACTGTTAACTAGGGAGGGGGTGGAGGGGAAAAGACTTCTCCGCTCCGTCGCTGAGGTAAAATGGCAGCTCGGCTGCCTCGTGGCCATCCCTTTTATAAGGGAGCTGGCCACGCCCCTAACTACCCGGATTCTCTGTCCTGGGGGGGGGGGGCGCAAAGGGCGCGGCGGCCATTTTGGCGCCGCGCTTGCATTGCAGGCGCACCCCCCCAATAACGGACACAGACAACATTGAAAGTGGATAACAGCACCGGGCCACATTTATTGATTCAATGCCCTAGTCCGAATTATAAATTTGTATTGGTAAAACGACCAATCATAATTCATAAGGCAAACAGGCCGAAGTAACACTGGTAAGGTACCACCCCAAAATTGCCAACGGCAATTGGCTACAATGTATCAATTTGTATCAATTTGTTTGTTAACAACAAACAAATTGTTGACCGTAGTCAATAACTAACTCATGACCCCACCCTCTGACGCGTATCCGTGAAATCACAGGGGTGATGCATGCTGGTTAGCAATCGTCATCACCCCATCGCCTGGTTCGTCATTGACCGGACAACGTTTAACTAATTTATTCCTGTCTAGTGTTGTCCAGTCAATTGCGAACCTGCCGGATACTTGTGGGTCATACTGTTTACCTTACCAGTGCTACCCGCCACACAGAGGGGCTTCAAAGAAGACCTGACGCCCCCCCCCCCCCCCCCAGACCGTCAGCTCGGTCAACAGGCCTGCTCGCCAATCACCCAACAGGAGGTCCATACCTCCTCGCGACAGATGGACCCCATCCCCTGCGTACAATTCATAATTTTGCAGGCTAATATCGGGGTGATGACTGACCCGTCCCCAAGCCCTGTCGGCAAGAAACCGCACCACCGCCCTATTGACCGTGCGCCTAGCACGGTCAAGGGCCATGAGGTTAATGCCCCCTCTGTAAGAATGGCGCGGAACAATGTCCGACCACACCAGGGTTGTGGCAGGCCAGACATAATGCAAGTAGGCGAGTTCCTCGCAAATCGCATGCTTGAGTGATAAGCCGGTAACCTGGCCCAAATCATTGCCCCCTAGGTGGATAATGAGAATGTCAGGCGGGTCAGCACCCAGGCCAGAAAAAAGGAAAGGCCGCAGCTCCCGCCATAACATCCCAGGCTTACCATGCCATGTGAGACTGGCGTGTTCACCCAGTCCCAGTCGGGGTCCCCACTCTGTCGCCGCAGCGTAACGCGCTGCCCTGTGCACATAGCTGTGGCCCACCAGCCATACTGTCACCGGTGTAATACGACACCCAGGGTCTGCAAGAAAATTGAGAAAAAGGCGGTAAGGTGACTGGATTGGTACTCATGGCGGGAGTGGGCGCACATAAAACTGAAAACATTGCGAGCCCCACCTCCCCATGCTGCGTATGTCAGCCCCAGAGTACCCAAAAGCAGCTGCTGTAGAGGCTGCACCAATACGGAACGAATGTGTGCCATAACGGGCACCTGGTAGGCCCACCCTGGTGAGGGCTCTGGCTGTCACCTTCCAAAACTGAAATTTAGTAAGGGGAGACCCATCTTGGTGACAGAAAAACGGGCCGTGGTGCATGCCACGCAGTGCCAGGAATTCCTGTAGGGCACCAACCGGACAGATGTCTGCCAAAGAACACCGTAGCAGTCTTACACCACTGCCTACGCCATGCTGATCTGTTTTAGAGGAGCGTATCCTCAACTGGGCCCAGTCTTTGGCTACATAGACATCTTCGAGTTCCAGTGCCCTACCACTTGCATCCGCCTTAGACAGCATCACGAGTTCGCTGACGCGGAGCGCTCCAAAAAATGCCACCGTTGTGGCTGCATGGAAAAGGGCTGCCTCATAATGATCAAAACAGAGGCCTGGCCAGCCCCGGGCCAACTGGGTAAGAACCCCTGGGGAAATAGGGTGCCGGTCGTCCGGGCAACGCCCGCGCTCGCGCACCCACCCCTCCAAAACATGTCTCACACGGAAGTCAGAGGTGGTATCCACATGACCTCCCACTTTGGCCATAAAAGCCAACGCCGAGAGCTTGGATGCTATGGTGCGAGGTGCGAGGCCCTGTGCATGCAGGTGAACCATGAACCTCAGAACATGGTCCACCGGGATAGGCCAGGTCTCTGGCAGGTGACATTGAGCCGAAAATGCCCTGTAAGAATTGAATGCTTGTTGGTACGCCTTACGCGTGCGTGGCGCTAGTGACAGGCCAATCGCCCGGTTCACCTCTCCTTGCCAATAGTCCAGATCTCGTCCGGGAGTGGCGAGGGAAATTCCTCCGCATCCGGGGCCAAGGCGCGGAACCGGGAGATCTGCAGGCGGGACAAAGCGTCAGCAATATCATTATTAATCCCAGGGACATGCCTGGCCCTGAACAAGACGTTGAGGCGCAGGCAGCGCAGCACAAAATGGCACACTAGTTCCATAACCCTGGGCGATTTGGAAGTCTGTGCATTAACGATGTGGACAACAGCAGCATTGTCGCACCAGAAATGCACCACCGAATTAGCCCACTGTTCGCCCCATAGCATCAAAGCCCCCAGAATAGGGAAAAATTCCAGGTATGTGAGATCCCGCAGGCGACCTGTGCCTGCCCATGCCGGTGGCCACCCACCATAGGCCCACTTCCCATTGAAGTACATCCCATAACCCAAGGATCCTGAGGCATCAGACTGGATCTGGAAATTGGGGGATGCCAGGAGGTCAGACCTCCAAAATGAGACCCCATTGAACTCCCTCAGGAATTGCAACCAGACAAACATGTCTGCCCTGATACCCCGGGTAAGCCTGACTCTGTGGTGGGGCCTGGATAACCCTGCCATGGCGTCGCATAAGCGCCGGGCAAAAGCCCTGCCCGGTACGACCACCCTGCAGGCAAAATTGAGGTGACCATGTAGCACCTGCAGTTCCCTCAGGGATGCCTTACGCTTGGCCAGCAATTCCGAAATAAGGGCCACTATCCTGGACACCTTATCACCCGGCAACCTAGAAGCCTGCACTACTGTGTCAATCTCAACCCCCAGGAATACTAGCTTGGTAGATGGGCCCTCGGTCTTTTCGGGCGCTAAAGGGACACCAAGTTCCTCCATTAGCGTCTGAAATGTGTTGAGGAGACGTGTACACGTGTCCCAGCCCCGTTCACCCCCGAATAAAAAATCATCCAGGTAATGGGCTACAGACCGGGACCCTGACCTGCGGACGAAAGCCCACTCTAGGAAGGTACTAAAACGCTCGAATGCCGAGCATGATATGGAGCAGCCAAAAGGCATGGCCTTATCAAAATAATATTCACCCTTAAATTTAAAACCCAGCAACTCAAAGTCGCCCGGATGCACTGGCAAGAGGCGAAAAGCCGACTTAATGTCACACTTGGCCAGCAAGGCACCCGGGCCACACGAGCGTACCATGCGCAATGCATGGTCAAACGATGTATACCTGACTGAACAGAGGTCATCAGGAATAGCATCATTGACCGATCGGCCGGCTGGGTAGGACAAATGATGAATAAGGCGAAACTCGCCTAGGGACTTTTTGGGGACCAAGCCCAGTGGCGACACCTTAAAATTGGGAAACGGGGGTGCAGGGAAAGGTCCAGCGACCCTGCCCGCATCTAACTCTTTCTTAATGCTGGCCGCAGCCACATCCTCCCTCCCTCTGAGGGATAACAGGTTGGGGGCATCCTGAGGGGACCTATCGCCCATGAAAGGAATACGGAATCCCTGCTTAAAACCCTGAAGGAGATACTCCCCATCTTCCCCCTTCGGGTACGATGCGAGCCAACGCTCCAGCATGTCCACATTAATTGGGGAGGGGGCCTTTTGGAGAACCAGCTCCATCCGAGGCAGTCTTGCCAGCCCACTGTCCACCCCTCCCTCTGCCTCGTGCCCCCCCAGGTCTGGGACAGGCAGAGGCTGCGTGGGGGCCCGAACATGTGGGACACTCATGCTTATACCTGCAATTCTTTCTATTGCAGGAACCATTGGACGAGAAAGTCCAGCACAGCAGGCGGGCTGGAACCCCCTGCCCCGCCGCCTGGCGGGTAACCTGCGCTGGAGCCGCTCGCTGGACCGCATGTCCGCAATGGTATCTATCTCCCGGGGCGGGGCGTGTAGGCGTCATATACAAGAGCCAAAGCCTCTGGCACGGCTCATCCCATCTCATCTCGGGGTGGAGGGGAATCCTCATACGGAATTCCTCATCATACGCTAGCCATGAGGGGCCCGGGAAATCGACCATTGCCCTGTATATATTGTCCAAATATTGGACCATGGGAATAGCTAAATCCGGCCGCGCCCTCAAATACACCGCCATGTATATTAAATAAGCGGGGAGCCAATTGGCCCAGGTACGCGGCGGCTTACGGCGGCGTGCCTGCTCCTTGTCCTTCTCATCCTGTCCCTCCCTTTCCTCCTTGGTGGGCTCTCTGTTCAGGAGTGAGAAGATATCTACGTATTCCCCCCGCCATATCTTTTCTCTGGTAGTCTGTGCCAAGTGATCACCCAGTGGCAAGGAATACCCCGCCGTCGGCAAAGCCGAAAAAGGCACAGCCGGCCTAGGAAAAGGGGCCTGAGCTAAACCAGCCACCCCCAGCACATTCCCCGGAGTGTAAGAATAAGTACCCACCCCAGTACCCAAGGTGGCAGCCGTCGTCGCCGGGTGGGTTGCCGATAGCGTGGCCCCCGCACCACCCGCGCGAGGCCAAGGCCATTGAAAGACCCCCCCCCATATTGGGGATGTGTGTGGATGTACTCGATTGCACCGTATACTCACATGCCGCCCCCCCGCGGGCCGCCCCCACCGGGGGTTCCGGCCCACTGGGGGCGTCGGAGCTCACGACCGACGTAGAGCTCATCACCGGGGCTTGACCCGCACCTGGCTGCTGGCTGGGGAGCTGCGAGGCAGTGGCCGGAACCGCGCCACGCGCCTGCAGCAGCTCGACCCTCCCTGCCGGCTGTTGTCCTCCTGCCGACATCGCCTCAAAAGGGACCCCGAAGGGAGCGCCCGCCTGACTGGCCCGAGCCAACGAGGCTTCCAGGGCCGCGATGCGGGCCAATAAGGTGTCCACGTTGACCAGGGGCAAAGGGCCGGCCGGCCCGCCTGGTCCAGGCGCGGGTGCAGGTCCCTGCACCCCAGGACCCGAATATGGCCATTGGCCAGCACCGAAGCCCGGCAGGGTCGGTGGAGAAACCTGCCAAGGCAGGGAGCCGCACCACCCCCCGAGGCTGGAGGGCCCCGGGGGAGGCTGCGACCCAAGATGAGTAGGCCCGACAGGGTGGGCAGATGGAGGAGCGGTGTCCACCGCTCGCGGGCCGCGGGCCGGAACGCCTTCCGCGCCCGCACTCTGATCGGGCCAAGGGGCAATAGACCCCATTCCGCTGGCCCCGGCAGGGGCCGGCAAAGGCGGCTGTTGAGGAGGCGGCACCGCGGTCCTCCGACCTGGGTTGCGCCTCCTAACAGCACGAGCTGCACTAGAAGCTGCCTTCTTCTTCGAAGGCATATCCCCGAAGCAAGAAGGGAAGCCCGCAAGTAAGAACCGCTACCAAAAAGGCTTCCCGGTAGGCTAAAGCGCGACGGAGACACAGGGGAAAAGACTTCTCCGCTCCGTCGCTGAGGTAAAATGGCAGCTCGGCTGCCTCGTGGCCATCCCTTTTATAAGGGAGCTGGCCACGCCCCTAACTACCCGGATTCTCTGTCCTGTGGGGGGGGCCCCGCAAAGGGCGCGGCGGCCATTTTGGCGCCGCGCTTGCATTCTTTATATAGAAAAGTGGTTCCCAACATTCTTTTCACTTTGTATATCCCTTGGAAAAAATGTAATTAATGGGATTGCTATTATTTCAGATTTACTGTAAATGTTGCAAAGGTAAACAAATAGCCCAATAATGGGATCAAAAATCAATGGAATAATAAGGTGAACAGACAGTGCATATATATTTACATTCAAAATTCAAAAGTTACAACAAATTCAAGTAAATACATCACAGCTTACATTGAAAAACCTATATTATATCAATCAATACAATGCATCTGTTACTTGATTTATTAATAATTGAAAAACTTTAATATATTTTGAAATAATATTTATAAAACAAACAACAAATATTTTATACACAACAGATGTTCAGTGTGCTCTTTGAGCTTGTTTTGAGGAACATAGTTTTTTGAAATCAGGTTCAACTGTTGTAAGATGCAGTCTTAAATATGGAACTGTGTTCAGTTTACTATATTTCTTTAAATAGAGGTGTAAGAAGAGGAAGTCTTCTCCACCTGGCAAGACATATATCCACTTTTTATGTTGGTCCTCTGTATTCCCCACCCCACCCCACCCCACCCTTAGGCTTCCCTTAAGCCCTGGGCATCTTCCAGCCTGGCTCCTTCCCCAACCTTCCCCACAACCCACCCTTCTTTCCTTTCCTGCAGTAACTGGCATAGCACAACCTGTAAACACCATAACCTTGCCCTGGCAGCCCCACTTCTGGAGATGGAGTGGACCCTCCCATTGAGTGCTGTGAAGGGTTGTGGTTGCTTGTCAGGAAGCTCTCTCACGTTTTGTCCAAATGCCAATCTGTAATATATACCTTAATTCGAGCTCCCTCTGCTTCCTCGTGGCTTTGTCAGCATCAGACGAAGCTCTTTTCAATGCAGAGCCATAGAAACTTCCCCAAAAATCCAGGCATGACTGTAGATTCAGTTGATATACAGTATGTACTTTCCCCCACCATTATTCAATATTTTTCTCCATATGCCTAAACATTGTGGTTCATACCCCCAGGATGTATATGCACCCCAGATTTGCAATCACTGTTTTAGAAGATCCACTGATGATCTTCTTTTTTTAAAAAAAATATACAGTAACCAGGAGGAAAAAAAATGTGAGATAGAAATTCTAAACATAAAATCTGGTTCAAATGTAACAGCAAACCATTATTTGTTGTTAGCCCATCCTGTTTACACTTATGCATAGAAGAATTAAGTTTTTTCTTCATAGTGCTTATCTAAATCCTCCAAATTGAGGGAAGTAAGCAGCTAAAACAACAAAACAGTCATGCTGCACCTTAAAGTATGGCATGTTTTATCTGTGGTACTCAAAGCTTAGGCTAAATAAAATATATTTGTTTTTAAGTTGCCAAAATATTCTCTTTTTAAAAAACTGTTTTTATTCAAATCTCAGAAAACTGTCATTTGTACAAACCATAAGTAGGAATCTAAGCAGCAGCCATGCAAAGAACTTCATTCTAACAGCACTGAATGGCAATGGCTTTTCAGGGCTTTCGAGAAAAGTCTTTCCCAGTCTTGTGGGGAGATGTCAAAGCTGAACCTGGGACTTTCCATGTGAAAAGCAATTGTGTGGTATCAATGAGCTGCAGCGCTTCCCCAAGCCAGTATCTTTCACTATGAAAGAACAAAATGGGAAATTGCAATTCAAAACAAATCAGTAACTGGGGTTTCAGATCAATTTCCTTTGCACACAGCAAGCAAGGGAAGTGTGCCAGCCTGAGGCTTATGCTAATTTGGTCTGCTGCTGCATCCACAAACAGCTAATGGTTCAAGTGGGGTGCTTGCTCCTCAAATCCAGAGGTCAACCTCTTTGGTGCTCTGGGTGTGAGCTCCCTAAAGCTATCTCAGATCTTCAGTTGTTAATATGTGGGCTCCAGAAATTCTGAATCTCAACTCTCCCTAAATTGCTCCCATGTTTCTACTAGCCAAACTTGCAGAAGTGAACTGTTTATCTGTAATTATGTATATCAGTGGTGGGGTCTTTACCTACTCATATTTGTCATCTGTGAGAATCTATGTGTTCTCAGTGTAATAAAATTCATTCTGAGATACCTGTTTAGCCTATTTTCCATTTCATTCCAGTTGTGGTTATATATCAAAACAGTACTTTAATGAATCCATTTAGGGTAATGGCAGCAGAGCCTGCTTTACTAGGGGCATAACATGTTAAAATTACTGTTTCACAATAGTAAAAAAATATATTTGGCATTTAAGCAAGGAATCCCAACCATCTTCATTTTTTTTCCACCCAGTACGTTTTATCTGTCTGTTTTTGTTTTATCCTGTTTTCCCCTAATCGCTGAGGACAGTTGTGTTTAATGAGATGGAACTCTAAGAAGTCAATTTGATGTTACCTGCACAATTAGAAGGCTATATGAGTGCAATTAAATGTTCAATGAGATACAGCATGGGATAAGAGACAAGAACAAGAGTGTTGTTTAGTGGACAATAAAGTGGACAGAAAATGATGCTTAGGTAAAAGAGACAAGATATGGACCAGACTCTTTGAGACCAGTGCTGCCCCTAAAATAAAAGTTCAGTGAACGTGTTAATAGTGTGGCATTATTTAATGGAAACTTAAAAGGTAAAAATAAAGGTTTCCCTTGCTCGAAAGCCAGTCGTATCCGACTCTAGGGTGCAGTGCTCATCTCTGTTTCAAAGCCGAAGAGCCAGCATTTCCGTGGCTATGAAAATCAATACTGTTGGTTCACAACCTTTATAAGAATATGGTACCAATTCTAGGATATATCTTCAGAACTCATGAGTTCCTTGCCAAAATGCAATGGATAGCCTCTCATCAGAGTTTTTCCATGTCCTTTTCTTGACTTCTCTAATTTTTATACACTACACATTATTGTATGGTATACTATCTGTCCTAGAACTGGACTGAGCTGCATGTCATTTATTAAGGGACACAGTAGCATAGCAATACATCTTGGAAGGTAGGCTCCATGGATGTCCGCCATTGTTTAATTTTTTTCTAGCAAGGGAGAAGAGAACATTTGAAAGAATTCCCTATTAGGTGAGATGAAAATTTGATAATTCTTTTCTCATTTCAGCACCCCTGGGGAAATTTCTATGGAAGTATGTTGTGCAGAAAAAGGCCCTGTTTATTTGTGCAGAGATTTTTGCTTTTTAATTACAGTAAAACCACAGTTTACGAACGCCTCGGTTAATGTTTGCTGCGGTTTATGATGTCAAATCACACTAAATTAATGTCCTGATTTACGTTTTTCCCAGTTTACGACTGGGAATTGAGATGACCAGTGCCCTTTTAAAGTCTAAAATGGCAGCCTTGTGCCATTTTAGAGTCAAAATGGCACCTGCCCCCCACTGCTGGAAGTCACAGTTCTTTACTTGCTGCTGCGACGGTGGCAGAGGCAGCGTTTTTGCTGCTATATCCACACTGCCCACTGCTTCTACCAGCAGCAGGAGAGTGTGGGGGCCTTATCCACTCAGTTCTGATCTTCGTCCTGTGCAGTGCTGCAGCCAGAAATGCACACCTACCCAGTGTGTGCCTCCCCCAGACGCACGTTCTCGGATGTAGTGTTGCGCAGGGAGTTTGGATGAAGCTCCCAGCGGCCAGACAAATTCCTCAGGAAGAAGAAGAAGCATAGAAAAGGTAGAGAGATTGCTTCATCCCTTTTGTGGGGGTGAGAGAGGGTCGTGTCAGGCATTTTTTGGATTTTTGGTGGGTTTTTGTATTATTCTTTTAAAATTATTTTTTGGTCCGGTTGAGACCATTTTCCTTTTGTGGGGGTGGTGGATGATCCTGTCTGGATTTTTTTTGGGATTTTTTGTTCTATTATTTTTTGTCCTGTCGGGACCTTTTTTATTTTCAATGCATTCCTATGGGAAAACGTGCTTCGGTTTATGATTATTTTTGGTTTACGAAGAAGGCTGTCAGAACAGACCAATGTCATAAACCAGGGTTTTACTGTATTTTTAAACTGCTGTTGATGTCAAAAAGATACTGGTTCTTTGCTTTTATGTAGGAGTGAAAAATCTCATTGTTTGTTAAGGCAAGGAAGGAGGATGCCACCTGCTTTCATCCCTCGCTTTCTAAGATAGCTTCAGTACTCATTGTAGCAGGCAAATAGGGCTCATTTTTCTTCAGTGGCAGCCTTATACAAGCCTTTGGCTGGTTGCATGAAGGGCCAAAGTTGGGAGCGGGACAGGAGTACACACAAAAGTCCCATTCCCAAATTTCAGTGTGTGTCTCAATTCCATACCTTTGCACACCAAATGCTATGGTTGGTACAGGACAACGGCTAGTAGAACTAGTTTCCACTAAACCAGTGTTTCCCAAACTTTAGTTTGTGGACTTCAATTCCCAGAAGCCTAAGTCTATTCCCCAAAGCGCACTGGTCAGCCAGTGTACTGACTTAGGCTTTTGGGAACTGAATTCCTTCATGGGGCGTGTGCCCCACTTTGGGAACCACTGCACTAAACACTTTCACAAACCATAGTAGCAAGTGTTCAAATGTATGGGATGTTGCTGGTTACATGAAGATGTTTAGCGGTGGTGCTGTTCTGTGTGGTCATATCACCACCACCACCTTAGGTCCTATATGCAATCAGCCAGACTCCTATATAGGCTTTGGGTAATCCCTTACTTCTTGTCAGATAAAGATATTGCTCTCACACACTTACTGGTTGATTAAAAAAACTTCCAGTTCTGGGAAAAGCCTTCAGACTATGCTCACCTGCTTACTTTTACACACTATTCCACTCTCTTTTTTAACAAAATAGTTTTGGCCTTCTTGTTATAATCTTAATCTTAGAACTACAGAGATGAAAGGGACCCTATGGATAAAGTCCATCTCCTTTTAAGGATGCACAGTAGAGAATTAGATTCCCAACCTCTGGATTTGGATTCTGCATCCAGATACCTAAATCTCTGAGCTATCCAGAAGTCCGTCTTCATGTCATGTTTCTGAGTCTCTTGGAAGTATCTTGTTGGCCCCTGAGGGAAACAGGACACTGGTCCAGATGGTTTGGTCTGATCCAAACCTTGGAAAAGTTACCTTTTTGTAACTAAATTTCCCAGAATCACTCAGAACCAGCATCACCATTGGCCATATAAAGTGAGGGAATTCTAAAAGTTGTAACCTTTCTGAGCTCCAGTCTAATATGGCAGAGTCCTTCGTTAACATCCTCTTCATCTGTTCTCCTCACACAGTAGTCTTTTGTGTCAGTAGATAGACTTCTGTTGAGGAAGGTATCCTTTGACTCTTTATACAAAGGTAAAACCCCAGCTATTTCAACAAGGCAATCTCTGACTTGTGTAAGAAAATGCAAGTATTACATGGAATACTACACAAATGAAGAATTATAATTCCAGCATGTCAAACAGTCCTTAATGTCAATGTACTTTAAAGCATCCTCTTTGAACTGATGTGATCAAAAGCTCTTTTTCCCAATTGAAAATTCCATTCATTCTTCTTATATAGCTGTCTTCCTTATATTATCTACTTTAACAGGCTAACATTATATAATTTGTCTCTTCTTATCAGAGCTAAGGAGCCTATGGCTCTCCAACTATCACAGCCAGTAATAAAGGAGGATGGGAGTAATAAATTACCAATTTCGGGATGATCACATGTCCCCCATCCTTATTCATAGTCAAGGTTGCAAAGAATAAAAACCATGTGAATTTCAAAATCTCTTGCCAGAGAAAACAATGAAATACATATCCTTCCTTTATGATAATAAAGGATGCTTTTGAATTGAAACTTTCCTCACTCTAAAAAGCAGTTCAAAACATACTGCATGCTGTCAATGTTCTTGTCATGTTCTTCCTTGCTAACCACCACAACAAAGTTGCATAAACCCATTTTGCATGTCTCCAATGTTAGACTGAAATGCTTAGTGACAGTTTAGCCATATGCTGTGGCGCAGACGCATATTATAGTCCATTAATGCCTTTTTACCTCAACCCCAAAAATTCTGTAACAATGAATGTTACCTTAAAATGCCCTGCTAACAGTGTAAAATTAAGGATACGGGCATGTTCCTACATTAGATATGAGCAGAATACAGTCAATTCTCTCCAGCAGACTTCAATAAATCCAACTTTTCTAACTCTTGTGCCATTTTTCTTGCCATTATGTTATTGCAGGAAATAATGTGGTTATAGGTTGATCTTCCTTTTTTCAAAGCATGATAAAGATTCACCTCTTAAGCAATTTGACACCTCAGATCAGACCTGAGCTAATTCGCTAGGAGAAATGTTGAATTTGGTATTAATTCTTGTTTGAATATTACACGTCATTTCAACAATTGCAATACTGTATTGCCTTTTGGCATTATCCTAGGATCATCCAATGCTTTTAAAAAACACATGCACAGTACAGTGACACCTCATACAACGTCCAAACTTGGTTCCACAAGTTTGGACTTTATACGGATTTGGACTTTGTATGAGGCATGCAAAATCCTAGCCGTGATGCCTCGTACAATGTCATTTCCATAGAGATACATTGCACTGTAACAGCACAGACTTCAGGGCAAAGTCAAGGAAACAGGAAACTGACAGAACTTTAAGAAACCATTGTCTAAAGGCTAAAAACATTACAAAAACATGTCAAACAACCCTGATTGTCCAAGAACCTGAAGAATGCTGCAAAAATCCCAGGAATGCTTCTAAAAATTCTGATGAAAAAATTCAAAAAATTCCAAAATCGTGCTCAAAACCACTCCTAAACACTCTTTGCCTCATGCAAAACCCACAAGAGCAATGCATGCATGTGCCCTGCCTTTTATACTGCCCAGGCACAATGCAACCTGGGAAAACCCCAATGCCTCATACAAAGTCACACGACTTTGTATGAGGTAACTTTTTTCAAGGAATTAGATGATGTATGAATCCAATGTTGTATGAAGCGGACTTTGTATGAGGTATTACTGTATATGGCTGTTTTATAAGTAAGTTGGGTTGACTAAATTCTCCTCCTTCTCTCCTCTTTCTCCTAAATCTTAATATGGTTTTCTGATTCCAGTGCCCGCTTTTTTCTGATACCTATTATGTTGAAGACAAATATGGTAAATGTGTATAACTGTGTCAGTTAAATTCTAAAGCTCAAACACACTTTAGTAATTTTAAATTGAAGCCTGAGTACAAACCAAATAAAATGTGCATTGTACCAAATGCTGCCTCAGCCTAAGATGGTGGAGATATGTTGTTGTTGTTAGATAAAAATCTATCATTAGATTCGCAGTTAAAGACCGCTATAAAATTAATAGTTCAAGACCTAACCAAAGACCTAAGAACTGTTAAGGTAACGTCTAATTATATAGCAGTTCCTAGTAAAGTTGTTTGTTGTTTTTTTGTAGAGCTAGGATGTTCAAGTCCAGTAAATCCAAAATTTCCAAACGTCTAAGGAGTCCTTTAGATATTTTCCCTGGGGCTCTGACTATTACAGGTACAACAACAGATTTCTTTTTCTATGAATGCTCCACTTCAATTTGCAGATTGAGAACCATTGAATTGTTTACTAAATTGCAGGTCAATACTTTATGTAAATTCCATTGATTCAGTAGGTCTGGTCTGGTGAAGAATAACAATTGAATTTAAAACATTATGCATCTCCATATGAGAAAAGGAACAAACAAGTCTGTGAAGGTAGAAAAGTTCTTTCCCATGAGTGTTTTTGATTGAGTGTAAAAGTTTTTGTTTCATCTTCTGCTTTATTAATGAGTTAAGTTCTTCTGCTGAATCCCTTGCCTTTAAAGAAAGGATGTATGCATTCAGGACATATAAGACAATTTGGTAGATTTTTCAGTTGTACAGAGTTACTGGTAGGATTTGTGCATTTAGTTTGGTCTCTTTTTCCCCCTTTGATATTGAATTGGATCTTTATACTTCAGGGAGGAGTTTTGCAGCTGTTTTTACAGTTTCTCTCTCTGACCACTATTTGGACTGCACCATCACAGAGAACTAAGTCCTCAGAGCTTAGGAGGATCTTTCACAAACAAAAAAATGTATATGATTTGTATATGTCTCTTTCTGTGCTTACACTCACACATTAGCAACTCCTATTTCTTCATCCTGTCTTTAAAACAGCTTTTTCACAATTGTTTGTTTTTGTTTGTTTGTTTGTCTTTCTCCATTCATTCCTTAATTCGTTCATTCATCATTTAGAATAAATTCCTAATTTTCTCCAGCAAACTCAAAGCAGCATACATGCTTCTCCTTCCATTTTGTCCTCCTAAGCCTATTAGCTAGGAAAGGCTGAGAAATGTGACTAGCCCAAGTTGACCCAGTGGTGATCTTACAAATCCACATCTGGTATTTCTACCATTATAACATATTGGCCAATAATCGAGCTGAGTTGCTGTCTTTTGATTGAAAGAAGAAATGAGAATTGCTTCACCTATGACAAAAATCATCTTGAGCAGAACTGTGGTCCCATGTGGAGCCTAAAACAATCACAAGGCATGATAGTCTTCTAACTGTAGAGGTAAGTCTAGAATCCATGTGATTATTTCCAGGGGTTCCTTAGTTTGAGACTGCAGAGAAAACTTTCCTGAGCAATAAAGTCATGCAGAATGTTTGTGCATTACTAGGTCTGTTCCTAACCAACTTCAACATTGTTACATCTAGTGACAAAGAAATGCAAGCGCGGCGCCAAAATGGCCGCCGCGCTCTTTGCGGGGCCCCCCCCCAGGACGAAGAATCCGGGTAGTTTAGGGCGTGGCCAGCTCCCTTATAAAAGGGGTGGCCACGAGGCAGCCGCGCTGCCATTTTACCTCAGCGACGGAGTGGAGAAGTTTTTCCCCTGTGTCTCCGTCGCTCCTTACCTTGCGGGAAGCCTTTTGGCGGCGAATCTTCTTTTCGGCTTCCCTCTCCTGCGGTTGAGATGCCTTCGAAGAAGAAGGCAGCTTCGAGTGCGGCGCGAGCTGTGAGGAGGCGCAACCCGGGTCGGAGGACCACAGCTGCGCCTCCCCAGCAGCCGCCTGTCCAGGCCCCCGGCGGAATGGGGTCTATCGCCCCTTGGCCGGACGCGGGGGATCGGAATGCGGGCGCGGCAGGGGCTTCGGCCCGCGGCCCGCGAGCGGTGGACACCGCTACTCTCCCTGCCCATCCTGTTGGGCCTGCCTCTATTCCTCCTGGGCCTTCTAGCCTGGGTGGGTGGTGTGGTTCCCTACCTTGGCAGGTTCCTGCACCGACCCTACCGGGCTTCAGTATTGGGCAATGGCCCTATTCGGGTCCTGGGGTACAGGGACCTGTACCCACGCCTGGACTTGGCGGGCCGGCCGGCCCTTGGCCCCAGATCGACGTGCAGGCCTTACTGGCCCGCCTTGCGGCCCTCGAAGCGTCGTTAGCTCGGGCCAGCCAGGCTGGGGCTCCTTTTGGCGTCCCGTTTGCGGCGCCGTCGGCGGAAGGACAACAGGCGGCAGGCAGGGTTGAGCTGCCTCAGGCAGGTGGCGTGGCTTCGGCCACTGCCCCGCAGCTCCCCAGCCAGCATACGAGTGCAGGTCAGGCCCCGATGATGAGGGGCGGCCCGCGGGGGTGCAGCATGTGAGTATGCGGTCCAAGCCAGTACACCTACACACATTCCTTCTATGGGGGGAGCTTTTCAATGGCCTTGGCCTCGCTCGGGTGGTGCGGTGGCACAGCAGCCGGCACTCCACTCGGCGACGGTAACTGCCACCCAGGGCACCGGGGTGGGTAGTTTTTCTCACAATCCGGGGAATGTGCTGGGGGTGGCTGGGTTAGCTCAGGCCCCTTTCCCGGTGTCTGTGGTGCCTTTTTCGGCCTTACCAACTGCGGGGTACTCCTTGCCACTGGGTGACCACTTGGCACAGGCAACCAAAGAAAAGATTTGGCGGGGGGAGTATGTAGATATCTTCTCACTCCTGAACAGAGAGCCCACCAAAGAGGAAAGGGAGGGACTGGATGAGAAGGATAAGGAGCAGGCGCGTCGTCGTAAGCCGCCACGTACCTGGGCCAACTGGCTGCCGGCTTATTTAATTTACATGGCAGTGTATCTGAGGGCGCGGCCGGAGTTGGCTATTCCGATGGTCCAATATTTGGACAACATATACAGGGCAATGGTTGATTTCCCGGGCCCTTCGTGGCTTGCTTATGACGAGGAATTACGTATACGGATTCCACTCCACCCGGAGATGAGGTGGGACGAGCCGTGCCAGAGGCTTTGGCTTCTGTACATGACACCCACGCGCCCCGTGCCAGGGGACAGATACCATTGCGGACATGCGGTCCAGCGAGCTGTCCCAGCACAGGCTACCCGCCAAGCGGCGGGGCAGGGGGTTCCAGCCCGCCTGCTGTGCTGGGCTTTCTCGTCCAATGGTTCCTGCAATAAGAAGAATTGCAAATACAGGCATGAGTGTCCCACATGTTCGGGCCCCCACGCAGCCTCTGCCTGTCCCAGGCCTGGGGGGACACGGGGCAGAGGAAGGGGCGGACAGTGGGCTGGCAAGGCTGCCACAGATGGAGCTGGTTCACCGAAAGGCCCCCTCCCCAATTAAGGTGGACATGTTGGAGCATTGGCTCACAGTGTACCCGAAGGGGGAGGATGGGGAGTATCTCCTTCAAGGCTTTAAGTACGGGTTCCGCATCCCTTTCATGGGTGATAGGTCCCCTCAGGATGCCCCCAATCTTTTGTCCCTCAAGGGGAGGGAGGAGGTGGCTGCTGCCAGTATCAGGAAGGAGTTGGATGCGGGCAGGGTCGCCGGCCCTTTCCCTTCACCCCCGTTCCCCAACCTTAAGGTGTCGCCCCTGGGCTTGGTTCCCAAAAAGTCTCAAGGCGAGTTTCGCCTTATTCATCATTTATCCTACCCAGCCGGCCGGTCGGTCAATGACGCTATTCCTGATGACCTTTGTTCAGTCAGGTATACGTCTTTTGACCACGCACTCGTGTGGCCCGGGTGCCCTGCTGGCCAAGTGCGACATTAAGTCGGCCTTTCGCCTCCTGCCGGTGCACCCGGGTGACTTTGAGTTGCTGGGTTTCAAATTTCGGGGCGAATATTATTTTGATAAGGCCATGCCTTTTGGCTGTTCCATATCATGCTCGGCCTTTGAGCGCTTTAGTACCTTCTTAGAGTGGGCTTTCGTCCGCAGGTCAGGGTCCCGGTCTGTAGCCCATTACCTGGATGACTTTTTATTCGGGGGTGAATGGGGCTGGGACACGTGCGCACGTCTCCTTAACACATTTCAGACGCTAATGGAGGAACTCGGTGTCCCTTTAGCGCCCGAAAAGACCGAGGGCCCATCTACCAAGCTAGTATTCCTGGGGGTAGAGATTGACACGTTAGCGCAGGCTTCTAGGTTACCGGAGGATAAGGTGTCCAGGATAGTGGCCCTTATCTCGGAGTTGATGGCCAAGCGCAAGGCATCACTGAGGGAACTGCAGGTGCTACATGGTCACCTGAATTTCGCTTGCAGGGTGGTCGCTCCGGGCAGGGCTTTTGCTCGACGCTTATGCGACGCCATGGCAGGGTTATCCAGGCCTCACCACAGAGTTAGACTTACCCGGGGTATCAGGGCAGACATGTTTGTCCGGTTACAGTTCCTGAGGGAGTTCAATGGGGTCTCATTTTGGAGGTCTGACCTCCTGGCATCCCCCAATTTTCAGATCCAGTCTGATGCCTCAGGATCCCTGGGTTATGGGATGTACTTCAATGGGAAGTGGGCCTATGGTGGGTGGCCACCGGCCTGGGCAGGCACGGATCGCCTGCGTGATCTCACATACCTTGAATTTTTCCCATACTAGGGGCTTTGATGCTATGGGGCGAGGAATGGGCTAACTCGGTCGTGCATTTCTGGTGTGACAACGCTGCTGTTGTCCACATTGTTAATGCACAGACTTCCAAATCGCCCAGGGTTATGGACCTAGTGCGCCATTTTGTGCTGCGCTGCCTGCGCCTCAATGTTTTGTTCAGAGCCAGGCATGTCCCAGGGATTAATAATGATATTGCTGACGCTTTGTCCCGCCTGCAGATCTCCCGGTTCCGTGCCTTGGCCCCGGATGCGGAGGAATTTCCCTCGCCACTCCCGGACGAGATATGGACCATTGGCAAGGAGAGGTGAACCGGGCGATTGGCCTGTCACTAGCGCCACGCACGCGTAAGGCGTATCAACAAGCATTTAATACTTTCAGGGCATTTGCTGCTCAATTTCACCTGCCAGAGACCTGGCCTATCCCGGTTGACCATGTTCTGCGGTTCATGGTCCACCTGCACGCTCTCGGCCTCGCACCTCGCACCATAGCATCCAAGCTCTCGGCGCTGGCTTTTATGGCCAAAGTGGGGGGTCATGTGGACAGCACCTCTGACTTCCGTGTGAGACATGTTTTGGAGGGGTGGGTGCGCGAGCGTGGGCGTTGCCCGGACGATCGGCACCCTATTTCCCCAGGGGTTCTTACCCAGTTGGCCCGGGGCTGGCCAAGCCTCTGTTTTGATCATTATGAGGCAGCCCTTTTTCATGCAGCCACAACGGTGGCATTTTTTGGAGCGCTCCGCATCAGCGAACTTGTGATGCTGTCTAAGGCGGATGCAAGTTGTAGGGCACTGGAACTCGGAGATGTATATGTTGCCAAAGACTGGGCCCAGTTGAGGATACGTTCCTCCAAGTCAGATCAGCATGGCGTAGGCAGTGGTGTAAGACTGCTACGGTGTTCTTTGGCAGACATCTGTCCGGTTGGTGCCCTACAGGAGTTCCTGGCACTGCGTGGC
This sequence comes from Bradypodion ventrale, assembly GCA_035047345.1. Lineage (NCBI taxonomy): Eukaryota > Metazoa > Chordata > Lepidosauria > Squamata > Chamaeleonidae > Bradypodion > Bradypodion ventrale. The sequence goes on along the minus strand of JAWDJE010000005.1, from coordinate 158,124,844 downwards.
ATGCACCATGGCCCGTTTTTCTGTCACCAAGATGGGTCTCCCCTTACTAAATTTCAGTTTTGGAAGGTGACAGGCAGAGCCCTCGCCAGGGTGGGCCTACCAGGTGCCCGTTATGGCACACATTCATTTCGTATTGGGGCAGCCTCTACAGCAGCTGCTTTTGGGTACTCCGGGGCTGACATACGCAGCATGGGGAGGTGGGGCTCGCAATGTTTTCAGTTTTATGTGCGCCCACTTCCACCGTGAGTACCAATCCTATCACCTTACCTTCCCCCTTTTTTCTTAATTTTCTTACAGACCCTGGGTGTCGTGTTACACCGGTGACAGTATGGCTGGTGGGCCACAGCTATGTGCACAGGGCAGCGTGTTACGCTGCGGCGACAGAGTGGGGACCCCGACTGGGACTGGGTGAACACGCCAGTCTCACATGGCATGGTAAGCCTGGGATGTTGTGGCGGGAGCTGCTGCCTTTCCTGTTTTCCAGCAGGAGTGCTGACCCGCCTGACATTCTCATCATACACCTTGGGGGCAATGATTTGGGTCAGGTCACCGGCTTATCGCTCAAGCATGTGATTTGCGGGGACCTTGCTTACTTGCACTACGTCTGGCCTGCCACAACCCTGGTTTGGTCGGACATGATCCCGCGCCATTCTTATAGAGGGGGCATTGACCTCCTGGCCCTTGACCGCGCTAGGCGCGCGGTCAACGGGGCGGTGGCGCGGTTCCTTGCCGACAAGGCTTGGGGACGGGTCAGTCGTCACCCCGCTATTAGCCTACGAAATTACGACTTGTATGCAGGGGATGGGGTCCATCTGTCGCGAGGAGGTATGGACCTCCTGTTGGGTGATTGGCGAGCAGGCCTGTTGACCGAGCTGACGGTCTGGGGGGGGGCGTCAGGCCTTCTTTGAAGCCCCTCCGTGTGGCGGGTAGCACTGGTAAGGTAAACAGTATGACCCACAGGTATCCGGCAGGTTCGCAATTGACTGGACAACACTAGACAGGAACAAATTAGTTAAACGTTGTCCGGTCAACGATGAACCAGGCGACGGGGTGATGGCGATAGCTAGCCAGCATGCATCACCCCGTGATTTTACGGATACGAGTCAGAGGGTGGGGTCATGAGTTAGATATTGACTACGGTCAACAATTTGTTTGTTGTCAACAAACAAATTGATACAAATTGATACATTGTAACCAATTGCCGTTGGCAATTTTGGGGTGGTACCTTACCAGTGTTACTTCGGCCTGCTTGCCTTAAGAATTATGATTGGTCGTTTTTACCAATACAAATTTATAATTCGGATTAGGGCATTGAATCAATAAATGTGGCCCTATGCTGTTATCCACTTTCAATGTTGTCTGAGTCCGTTATTGGGGGGGTGCGCCTGCAATGCAAGCGCTGCGCCAAAATGGCCGCCGCGCTCTTTGCGGGGCCCCCCCACAGGACGAAGAATCCGGGTAGTTTAGGGCGTGGCCAGCTCCCTTATAAAAGGGGTGGCCACGAGGCAGCCGCGCTGCCATTTTACCTCAGCGACGGAGCGGAGAAGTTTTTCCCCTCCACCCCCTCCCTAGTTAACAGTGTGATATTTTGGTCGCTTCGGGGCCGGGTGGGAATTTTTGGTTGGGACCCACATTGGCTTTCGGGTCCTGGCTTTTTTGCCCATCCCACACTGTTGCTATGGTTTGATATAGGGGTTTCTTTCGTTTCTACTGTTGACTCCGGTCACATTGGCGGGTAGCACTGGTAAGGTAAACAGTATGACCCACAGGTATCCGGCAGGTTCGCAATTGACTGGACAACACTAGACAGGAACAAATTAGTTAAACGTTGTCCGGTCAACGATGAACCAGGCGACGGGGTGATGGCGATAGCTAGCCAGCATGCATCACCCCGTGATTTTACGGATACGAGTCAGAGGGTGGGGTCATGAGTTAGATATTGACTACGGTCAACAATTTGTTTGTTGTCAACAAACAAATTGATACAAATTGATACATTGTAACCAATTGCCGTTGGCAATTTTGGGGTGGTACCTTACCAGTGTTACTTCGGCCTGCTTGCCTTAAGAATTATGATTGGTCGTTTTTACCAATACAAATTTATAATTCGGATTAGGGCATTGAATCAATAAATGTGGCCCTACGCTGTTATCCACTTTCAATGTTGTCTGAGTCCGTTATTGGGGGGGTGCGCCTGCAATAGAGTGCCGTCTTTCAGTTGAATTTCTATGGAGCCAAGTTGGCCTAACAATACTAAGGATATGTTAATTACCCACTCCCCCAATAAAATGGGCCTTTCAAGATTACATCACAGGGTGAACATTTCTCGTCTGTGTGAGTGTCACAGTTGACTATTTTCAACTGAGAAGATATATACTGCTATCCATCTTTTCACAAGAAGCCAAGAAGCTCATAAAAAAAGCAGTGGCACATTTTACCACCTTTTAAAGCAATCAATATAGCAGGGATGAATTTATCCCAAAAAATAGTATGTCATGTCACTAGTTCTTCACTAACTTAATACAGGTACTTCATTGCTTGAATCTCTTTATATCTACAAAAATAAGGGTGAGATTTTATTTTATTTTTGCTACTTCCAAGATGAGTAGAGGAAATCCACTTACATTTTCAGGGATAGAGAAAAGAGAAAATTAACTTCTTTCTCTTAGCTCTTAAAAACATTATACAATGGATGAGTTATGCTCTTTTTAACATTTGTTTTCCAAGTTTCTTTAAAGGCTCAGAACTTCTGCAGCCTTTCACAGTTCCAGTAATGTCCTGGCATTTTCTCCTAGACATTTCAGGAAATGGTGCCTGTTGGGAGAAATGCAAAGCCCCACTGGAAGGTTTTTTAAAATAGAAAAGCAAAAGAAGCTTTTGATTATCTCATAATGTGATAAAAGTAATTGCCAAGCACAAAGCTAAAATCTGTTGCTATTTCCTATCATCTTTAACTTTTATTGCTCTTTTCCAATCAATGGGGTAATTTATTTCCAGCTTTGTGCACCAGAGCAGCTGTGGGAAATGGGTGGAAATATTGGTCAAGTCAGTGAGGTCTAATGGCAGAGAGTATTGGTCTAGGATTGGTGAGGCTGGATTGAGATTTCTACTTGGTTATTAAACTCACCAGCTGTTCTTCAGCTATCTATTCTTCCTTATCTTTTAGCCTAACCTGTTAAAGAATTTTGAATTTCTGATAAAACGTCCTTTAGCTGCCCAGAAACCCACAGAGAAGAATAGCTACAAGTCTCCCAGTGTCCATCTCTTTCTCATTAACTGGCACAAAAAGTCTCAGTAAATCACTCTGAGACATTTGTATGAGACAAAATATATAAAAAGTCTATTTATATATTCTTTAAATTACAGATGTGTGCATCTGCTTTCTTTACTGCACACCTGCTAGCAACCAAACAAACAAACAGGTGACCCCAAAAGCAAACAGAAAAGATAGGGGAAAAATGAGAGCAGAGAGAGGCAAGACCCTCTTAGATTTCAGAGGTTGGAAGGAATTATTGGTTATTGCTGGACAGATATTTAATCTAGTGCAGAAAATTCCCTCTCAGTCACTCTAAGTACAGCTAGCATATGAGGTTGCTATAAAACTCCAGCATTACCAAACTCATGGTATTGTTGTAAGGAAAAAGTGAGGCAAAGCATGCCAACGTGAACACCTGGGATACAAATGTAATAGACAAAATAGGCTCTAAGTGGAATGTAGATTTTCTGTTTCTGTATATTCAAACAGGTACTGATTTCAGCTGTGGGCATGCATACATGTACTCCTGCAGCCTTTTGCCACCTGATTTGCCTATTGACAGGAAATTAACAGGCTTTTCCATTTCTAGAAGTGTGATGCCAAGTATTGAATTAGTTCTGTCAGGTCTGATGTCAATAGAATGGAAGGAAGGCAGGCAGTGTGAAGAAATTGAAGAAATGTATCAAAGTGTGAATTGAAGAAATGAACTAAAAATCCATTCCCTTCAAGAGCATGGGAAGTGGCGCTTTCGAGAAAGTAAGCAGGAAAAATTTCAGATTCACACCTAGCAAGTTTCAAACAGCTCCTACATCAAAATTAATTTTGTTGTTTTTTCTTTGTGGTAAAATGGGATTCTGCCTCAGGATGACAAAAGACCAAATGGACAATAGAAGATAAAAGGATTAAATCTAATTAAGCCAAATGGATGATCTGGGAACTATCTGTTTTTGTATATAGCATACCTGTCAACCGCGGCTCCAGAAAATACGGGACCTGTGCAAACGGTTCTGTGCAGGTCGCCTTCTACGCATGCAGCGTAGCCTTCTACGTATGCACAGAACGGGGCTACACAAGTGTAAAACCCTTCTACGTATGCGTAGAAGGCTATGCCGCTTGTGTAGAAGGTGACCTGCACAGAAGGGCTGCGCAGTACCTCCTTTCCCCCACTGCCAAATTCTGGGGTTTCGGCAGCGTGGGGTGGGAAATGGTGCAAATCGATGCCAAAAACCGTGAAATCCCAGCCAATCTGGGAAGGTTGATAGGTATGGTATATAGGAGTAGGGACTCTTGGTTCATTGAGCTTTTCAAGACCTAAAAACTAAGACAGCCAGAGATGCTGGACTCCAAATGAGATGATTTGACCCACAAGTGGACCAAATACATATTTATCTATTTCTGCCAAGAAACATTTTAGGCTGGATTTAGCTTAGATTTTTGTTACGCTTGTGTTTGATGTTTGCATTTGCTATGGACTTTAATCCACATAAATACCTTTTTATGTATATGATATACATTTATTTTGTAGTCTTTTAAATTACCTTTTCCCCTTTTCTTAATTCTACTTTTTTAATAAATTAACTTACTCCTTTTACAAGAGAGTGTTTATCTTTGTCCTGAATTCAGTACCCAATTCATCCAACTACCAGAAGCATTTTAGGATAATAACTTTATTTTACAACTTTATTTTCTTTTAAAATTCATCCTGCATAACATGGTCCTAAACCGTAAAGCAGGGGTGTCCAAACTATGGCCCATGAGCCAAAACCAGCCCCCAACACCAATTCATCTGGCCTGCACCACCCGTAAAGGCATGTTTTACTTCCTCTTCCTGCAGCGACAAGGGTGGCACAGGCTGGATGAATTGGTGTCGGGCGCCGGATTTGACTCATGGGCCATAGTTTGGGCACCTCTGGTTTAAGCAGAGAAAATGGCAGCTTAAAATCTATCTCACTCTGCTGCAAAACAGATTGCAAGGTGTGTTTTACTTCCGCTTCCAGTGGTAGGAACCATATGACTGGCCTGCTGAATCACATGACCGGCCAGCTGAACTACATGACCAGCCAATGGCCCAAAAAGTTTGGACACCCCTGCTGTAAAGGGTTTTTAGAGATGATTACCTTAATCATTATCCTGGCACAGAATGCCATGTGTAGCCAATACAGGATAGCCAAAACTGGGGTGATATGATCAAATCAGGCAGTGCTTGAAATCAGTCGGACTGTCACATTGTGTACCCACTGAAGCCTCCATACAAGCCTAAGGGCAGCCCCACATAGAGAGCATTACAATAGTCAGTCTTGGAGATTTGCAGCACATAGGTCGGTGATAACAGAGACCTTTCCATGAATGGGAAAAGCACGGCAATGCAACACAGTTGGTAAAACACAGACTGGACTACCAAAAACACCTCCATATTATTCACCCCCATATTATGCACCCTCTCCAAAAGGATGGAGAGGCCCCTCAAACTGAGGTACGGACAGCATCATCTGTTGAGATGGAGAAGGAGAGATAGAGCTGCATATCATCAGCACACTGATGAAAGCAAACTCCCAAAATCCTGATGACCTTCCCCAACAACCTTAACTGGATGTTAAACAGCCCTGCACGTGGCTAGACACACACACACACACCCAATTAGGGTGGAGGAGCAAGGGATTAATTCCCCCAAATTAACCAATTTATTTGTTTCTCACTGCAACCAGTTGAAGCACCAACACCTGAGAATGTCAGATCCAGCTTAAGGAAGGGAATTAGTAAAGTAAAAAAGCAACCTCTGTAGTTTCCAAGCCTCCCAGCAGCTGAGGAGTTAATCTCCATATATGAAATATCGCTCACCTAGAGTAGACTCCCGTCCCATGATGGCTCCAACCAGCAGCAGCAAAAACGAAGCCTCCATGACCATATGGCAGGGAAGGGAAATGAAAGAGAAACTACAGAAGGACCACCACCACCTTTTCTCTCTCCTTCCACAAGCGAAAAGCCACAGCGACCTCTGGTGGCAGGAAAAATATAATGCAGCTTCGCCTGTGAGGGCTCCGGTCAGGATTTTTTTAAAAAATAAGGGACATTATGGGGAAATTAATAAAATGGGAGGGGGTGGGTAGAGGGGTAAAAATAAGGGGTTTTCCCGGGAAAACGGGATACTTGACAGGTATGGATATTGGTGTTCGGACAATAGTTAAAGCCATCTCATCTGTGGTCAAATTGGGCTTTATTTATGCCCTCAATTGAAGGAGATAGTCATCCAATCCTTTTAATTGGGGGCAGAAATAACCTTCTCGCAAAAGGTTGTTGATGATCTTCCTCAACTCCCCTATCAGGCCTGAGCATCCCTGAGATTTCTTATTACAGACCGAAACTTATCCAATAAACACCGACCAGACAGTGCACTGAACATCTCAATCTGACCTAGTACTTTTCCAGTGGAGTCCAAGTTCCCACTCCAAGTTCCCACTAATGACATCAATCTTATTCCTAAAATGCAATACTAACTTGTTGAAGGTGTCAATACAATGTCCCCCTCAGCTGCTCAGCTCCAAGAAACTCCCTGGCAATTCTAAAAAGTCCCCATTGTTGATTATCAGAACTGGCAATATGGTCTATATTGTATTGCTTCCTTGCCAGTTTCAGAGCATTAGCATAGCTTCTGGAGCAATTTTTAACAGTAGCCAGGTTTTCATCGGTGCAAGCTTTCCTCCATTTGCTCTCTAGCTTCATCCTAAGAGGCTGCAGAGCTCTCAAGTTATCATTAAACAACAGAGCAAGATGAACTCTGAGACAGATTCTGTGTTTAGGAGCGATAGTATCCACCACCCTGGCAGAGAGGAGGCAACAGTATTGCCAGCCAATCTGGTCGAAACGCTTGTTTCTGACCACATGGAATCAATGCTTGAATCAATCTAAGACATCAAAGGGCAACTTAAATCAAGGTCAAGGATGTTGAAAGATCAACAAGAGAATATCTCAACTAATCAGGATAACAGTAAGAAAAGAATTAAATAATATGCCAAAGAATTATACACAGGAGATGGATGAATAATAGATTATTTCAAAGAAAAGTATTTTTAAAAGTGATAACTGCTTTCAAAGTGCTTAGAAGAAATAAATTGATGCCAACCTAGCAGTTTGAAAGCAAGAAATTGCAAGTAGATAAATAGGGACCACTTTGGTGGGAAGGTAAACAGCATTCTGTGCGCTCCAGTATCTAGTCATGCCTGCCACATGACCACGGAAATGTCTTCAGAAGCAGACAGCACTGGCTCTTCAACTATGAAACAGAGATGAGCATTGAACCCTAGAGTCAGATACGACTGGCTTTCAAGCAAGGGTGAACTTTATGTTTACCTAATAGAGCTTTTTCTAGTTATTGAAATTGCATATGTCAAAATTGTAAATGCTAAATATGAAAAACATCCAATATGCAAAGAAAAGAAGATTTCAAAGAGTTCTATAACAACAGATTAATGTATTAATTTCTTTATGTAAGTAAAGTGGTACTCAAGTAAAGACTTTTCTCATATATGGAGTGAGAAATGCCAAATATTTAAGAAGAAGCTCTAGAGGTCATATTTCAAATATATGTTGGCTACTGGAGCATACCAGAGAATTTCAGATGATCAAGAGTTTTTATTTCAGCAAAGCCTTTGATTGTGTAGACGATGGGGGGAAAAAGGATCATTCTAAAATAAAAATGTGCTGCAACATTTGTTTATTCTTGTACATAGCCCATTCCATGAATAAGATGCAACTCTCAGAACAGAATATGAGTAAGAGAAATAGTTTCAGTAAGTAAAGGTATCAGGCAAGAGTCCTTGTCAGTTCCCTCTTTGTTCATTTGATATGTGGAATTTATTAACTAGAAAGCTGGATTAGATCACTTGAAAGAGGAATGAACATTGCTGAAGGAATTATCAATGATATAGGTTAAATAAGAGAAGTGCAAAAGCCATGTTAAGAAGTCAAAAATCCAATCTATAGAAGAGTTATATAACTTTAACATTGACAATGAAGAAATCAAAATTGTTAAATATTCTTATTCCTCAGTTTGATCATCAATCAAAGTGGAGGCTGCAGCCAAGAAATCAAAATTAAGGCTGAGACTTAGAAGGGAATCTATGAGGAAACAACAGAAGATCCTTAAGTGTAAGGATGTGTAACTGGAGGCAAATAAGTACTATGTTTGGATGTGAAACCTGGACAAGAAAGCTCACAGAAGGGAAATTAAATCATTCAATATGTGATATTTGAGGAGAGATTTATAAATGCCATGGACTACCAGAAAGATAAATAAATGTTTTTTTTTAAAATCAAATCAAGCCTGAACTCTCACAAGAATCTAACATGACTAAACTAAAATTATTGGACTTATAATATGTCATAAGAAGACAAGAATAATTGGAAAAGACAGTAAGGCTAAGGAAAAGAGGAAAACCTGACATGAGGTGATCAGTTCAATAAAGGAAGCCCAGCTTTTAAGTTGCAAGACTTGAGCAAGACTATTAAGAACAGGGTCTTTTGACAGTCCTTAAAACAAAGGGTGAAATCCTGTTGCCTAGTATAGTAAGTCACAACTAGAGCAACTAAACTATTAAAACAAGTACTGCTAGATCAGTAAGCCACTATTAGAGCAATTCCTACAAAGGAATTGACTCACCAAATCCCTACTGAGTCAATGGCCCCATTCTAGTTGTGACTTACTACATTAAACAACAGGGTATGGCTATAGGGACACCAAAAGTTGGAAACAACTTGACCATATATAATAATAGTACTCTGTCATCCAAAGGAATAAAACAATCATATTACATGGAAGTCATAATACACTATAAATATTATTTTAGGACACAACACTGTAGGAAGTGTGTATCTTCATGCATATTAGACAAACTTAGAATCATAGAACTGTAGAGTTGCAAGGTATTCCAAGGATAGTGCAGAAATCCACAGCTGGAGTGTCCCTGACAGATGGCCATCCAATTTCTATTTTAAAGCTTCTGTTTTTAGAAGATCTTCTTTGAGTTTCAGCACTTTTACTTCACAAATGGCTAGTTGAGTAAGAGATTGAATTAATTCCAGGATCCTTCTCCAAATTCTTATTCCTTGAGGTTTTATTACTGCAGGGTAGTGTCATTGGGAAATGATCTGTCAATATATTAATTAGATGCTATGACTTTCATTTGCCTTATTTTATGCATCCGTTGATCAGTGTGTCCTCCAGTGGATTGTAAATAACAAAAGATTATTCTGAGGGAGAACTTTGTTCTCACATCTCAAAAGTAAAGATTACCCAGTCTAAAAGAAATGCAAAAAGAAACATTTGAACCTAAACATTTTTAGAGAAGATTGAAAATCATAGATGGAATCAGGTGCCAATCTCTGAATCTATTAGTGTTCAGTTTAGTGCAGAGGGACATCCTGTTTCTCCTAATGCTTCTTTTTCTTTATGTGCACCTCCTATCACATTTTCTTTTTACTATATATAGTTTTTAACTATGTGGATTTGTTTTTGTTTTTTTAATAGAACTCCTATGGAAAAGTAACATTCCCAAGCACTCTTATTTCACTTGTTTAGGAGCAAGAAGCTTTCTTCCAGCCTCTGGGCTGGATTCAGAATAGAGAGGAAGCCTATTGTCCTAAACCACTACTGCTGGAACCTCTATCACTCAGCCAAGAGAGAGTATATCTGAAAAGTACAAACTGTTCAACTTAGAACTCTTGGTGACCGATATGTATGATATCAGTGGTGGGATTCAATTTTTTTTCTACTACCCACTCTGTGGGTGTGGTATGGTGGGTGTGGCTAGGGGGAAAGCCCTGTGTTGCACCTGAATTAGGACTACAGTACTTTATTTCAAAATTTGGATGGGCGGGCCATCTGGATTTTCTGCTACTAGTTCTGGTGAACTGGTGTGAACCTGCTGAATCCCACCACTGTATGATATGTTCAATATTTACTGTCTTCCTGTGTTCATCAGGCATGGCAAAAGCAACATTCTGTACCATTGATAGATGGGCACATGCAACATTCAGAACTGACCTCTGGAGCTTCCCTTTTCTAGGGATGTAGGAGAGATTTGTTTGGTTCACATTTGAATGGGGAAATGACTAATTCACACCTCCTGAACTTATAAAGAAATTAGAATACAATTAATTTTGGGGGATTTGAGTTTGTTTCTTTTAATTTGTCAAGATCTACAGTATAACATTAAATAGAAAGTTAAATACAAAAATGAGAGATGGAATATTTTTAAAAAAAAACAAGTAAAAACAGTCAAGAAATATTAATTTGGTTTCAGGTTCTGGTTTTCTTTGTGCTCCCAGTAAGGTGTTATTGTTGTTTTTTGGTCATTTTGTTCTACAGATTGTCTTTCCAAAAAAAATTATACTCTTTTTGCCATCCATTTCGCTTATAAAAAAGAATTTTTGTGCAGATTTCTAACCAAAAAAGTTGAAATAGATTCATTCATTCATTCTCATCCTTCATATTCGATATAAAGCCATTCATCAAAAACAAAGATCCATCCTACAAAGCTGAAAGGGTGATTATTTTACTGTAAGTTGTTTAGAAACTCTGTCCCCTACGTTTTCTTGGAAGATCAAGAGACATTTCCTCAGATAGATCAATAATGCAGATAAGCTTGTCAGAAAAACAGCTTGTCATCTATTAGCAATCTTTCTCTACAGTTTGCAGACATGGGAGAATATTGATGTGTTCGGGTAGGATGAACACAAATTGTTAATTCCAAAGGAGGCAGGCCCACTGAACGAATAGGTCTTGTTTAATCAACATATTTGCAAGTTCTCTTGTTTCAGTGGCTCCTCTCTAGTTGGGGCTAACAACCTGAATTTATACAGAGATGGAAAAAGTTACTTTTCTGGACTGCAGTTTCCCCACCCCCAAATACCACCAGCTATACCAGCTGTGACATTCTGATGGCTGTAGTAGCAAAAAGTAAGATCCCATTTCTGGATTTAATTCTTCGTTTGCAGGCAGTCATGCAGAACAGATAGTCATCTTCCATATTCCAATGTTATTCCATTGCATATGGGTATAAGTGTAGGTGGTTCCTTGAGGGCAGAAACATCAAAAATCATAGCTTCTTGGTATAAAAACCTTTTGGGGTAGGTAATCGATTATTAGGTTCAGTTGTTCAGGCTATGAGCTAATCAAAGAAAATATTTGAGTGTGTTGAGTAGTATTGTTGAGTAGACCATTGTGCTATGACAATTTATACAGGCATTACAGTGTCAGTGAAAAATTTAAAGAACAAAATGTGCCAATGACAAAATTTATAAAACAGTATGGAAGAATGAAAGAACAGTGTAGATTATCTCAATCAATAGGATTTTATATGTATTTTCTTGCTATCTCTCCCACACCCCAGACATAATTTGCATGCTAATGATTAAAACAAAAAGGGAATATGAATTAAGGACACTTAATTAAAAATATGGTTTGATCTTTTTATAACTATTTTATTTTTATCCTCTACAGAAAAAGAAAAAAAGTGGTTTATTTAAGAATCTTATTATTTGTGTCATTTTTTTACAAAGCAGAGTATTAATTGGACCCATAATTTGCAAAATGCTCTTGTGTCATTTTGAACTCAAACAAAATGTGTCAAATTTAGATGACAACCAGATGCCGCTTTGTGGTGAATGCTTTCTTTTCTGATGACGCTGTTGGAGAAAAAGCATTTAGAGATCCAAAGAGCAAGTTAGTTTTGGCAGATGGCTTATGATTCAAGTAGAGGAAGATGATAAACTTCCCAATACATGCATACTTGTTTGTTATTCAAATGGATTAGAATTATTCAACATGAGTTCTAAAGTTCAAAATTACTCAGTCCAAGTGCTTTCATAAATGCAGTGATTGATGTTGGATGAGGTAGACGATGAAGTGTACATTATTTCTGCTGGTTGTTGTTGTACAGAGTAATATGCAACCAAAATGACTCACGGCTATTGTGAATAAGCAAAGCACTCCTCCATGTGGCAGATTTTCAAAGAAATAATATCTGCTGTAAAATGATAATCTCTTATATGTGCTCTATAAACATTGTAGGCAATGGAATGGGTAAGTGGGAATAATACCTGGCTTTATCAGCGCAGAATGTTCTTGGAACTGTAAACATAGGGAGTGTCTGACATGTTAAGCATGGGAAGCACATGGATATTGGCTGAGGGCAGCAGAGGGGCACAGTGCAGCTACCTGTCTTACCCTTAAGGTAAAGAATGGCTTTCACACCCCTCTATTGTGAATGGAAATAATTTTGGGTCTGACTTGGCAAGTGGCTTTTTGGTCAATGCCTGCTCATCACATCTTGGCATCTGTGCAGATTTATTTCAAGCTGCAAATGTTTATTTGTTTGTTTGTTTGTTTCATTTATATCCCACCGATCACTACAGTATATATATATATATATATATATATATATATATATATATATATATATATATATATATATATATATATATATATATATATATATATATATATATATATATATATATATATATATATATATATATATATATATATATATATATATATATATATATCTTAACCTATAAAACCAAGGGTTAACCGTTGGAACTTGCCATAGGTTGCTATGCCTCGCCCTACTTGCCTGCACTCACCCTTCGTGCACACGGCCGATCTGGGTCTGCAGGTCAACAAAGGATTGAGAAAACCGGCAGTGGGGCAACAGCCCCACAAACGCGGAAAAAGGGAAACAACTTCATTTCCCAACATTCCTTGTGCCATGCCGCACCAGAGCCAATCAGGCTGAGAGGCTCTCGCACGGCGCGGTGCAAGGAACGTTCGGAAATGCGCCGCAGCCAATCAAAAGAAAACCGTTTAAAAAAAACACAGCACAAACACAAAGCACAAACCCGTAACTACAAGCCCCAGCATCCTGTGCGCCATGAGCACGCAGAACGCTGAGGAAGCCGGCGCGCAAAAATTAAAAAAAAAAAACACTGGGAGAGCAAGTCTGCCAAGCTGCGGGAACCAAAGCCCCCCTCCCCAACGGTGCCTGAAGCTCCTAATCGGAGTTTCCCCTTTAATATCACTGGGGGGGGATTGTGTTCCCCCTCTCTACTGTCTCCCCTGGGATTGGGAGGGTTGGGGGGACCAAAGGAGTCTGTCTCCCCAACCCTCCTGACCCCAGGGGACCTGGCAGAGAGGGGATTCCCCTCCCCACACACACACACGCCCCATATTAAAGAGAAGAAACCAAGCGGTTACTTCTCTTTAAAAACGGAGTTGGGGGGGAACCCCTCTCCGATGGCTCTCCTGGGTCTGGAAGGGTTGGGGAGACAGACCCCTTTTCTCCACCCAAACCTCCCAAACCCAAGGAAGCCAGCAGAGAGGGGGATCACAACCCCCCCCCCCCGATATTAAAGGGGAAGCCACAATTGAGATTTCCCTTTTAATATCAGAGGGTGGCCTGGATTCGATCCACTCTCCTGGGTCCCATGAGACTGGGAAGTTTGGGGGGACAAAAGGGGTCTTTCCCCCCAAGCCTTCCAGAGCCAGGGGAGATGGCAGAGAGGGGATCCCTCCGTAGGACACCAAAAAAACACAAAAACAAACAATCAAAAACATTCAAAAATACACAAAAACAAACAAAAATAACACCAAAAAACAATACAAAGTAAACAACAACAAACATTTCCAAACACACCCAGCACCCAGCCAAACACCACAAAATCCAACCACCACCACCACCCCAAATAAAGAAAAACAGCCAAACAAAACTCATCACAGTTTATAACAGGCCACCAAAAAAAATTTGTGTAAATAAAAATTTAAAAAATTTCAATTATAGACTAACCTCTTCTTTACAAACATTAACAACAACAAAAACTTTCCAACACCATTTAAAACAGCCCGGCAACGCCGGGCAACCTCTGCTAGTATATATATATATATCCTTGGGCTAAAACTACAGAAAGCCACATATAGGCTGAGTCTAAGGGGAAAGTGTTAGAGCTGTATGACATTGGAACCAATTACCTCTGGAGATAGTAAGCACTCCCACTGGTGGCATTCAAGAGAAAATTGGACAACCCTCTGTTTTGATTTGGATTGCTGCATTAAGCAGCGGGCTGGACCCGATGGTCTCATAAGCTCCATCCAGCTCAGTTATTCTTTGACTCTATGAGACTGAAAAGAATGCAAGGTATTGTATACTCAAATCCAATGTCTTCACATTGCAGGAGATCTACAGCTATAGCCTCACTGAAAGAGCATGGGTCAAATGAATTGGAAGGAGCCTCTAATTGACATGTGGCTGTCTAACTTCCTCTTGAATGCCTCCAGTATTGGAGCGCTCACTACCTCCTAAAATAATTGGTTCCGTTCCTCTTACAGTTAGAAAGTTTATCCTTACATTCGACCAAAATGTGTTTCCTGTAACTTGAACCCATTATTATCAAGTACAGATCCTATCTCTCACCAGTATAACAATATTTCAAGAATTTGAAAAGTGCTATATTACCCCCCTCTACTCTTTTTTTCCTTAAGGCTAAATGTCCCCAGTTCTTTCAGCCTTTACTCACAGGGTTTGCTTACCATTCCCCTGATCATCCTTTTTGCCCTCCTTTGAACTTGTGCCATTTTGTTGACATTCTTCTTAAAGTGTATTGTCCAGAACTGGACACAGAACTCTAGATGTGATTAATAAGTGCCAAATCGTGGGAGACTAGTATCTCATGGGCTTTGGAATACTATATTTCTGTTGATGAAACCTAAAATAGCATTTGCGCTTTTCTTTCTTTCTTTCTTTTTTGCAACTGCATCACACGTTTGTCTCCTATTCAACTTATGATCTACAACAATTCTAAGATCTTTTTCACATGCAGTATTGCTCATATGCATGGTGACTGTAGTGGCTCAAGTTGTTAAGATGCTGACTGGAAAGCAGGAGGTCAGCAGTTCGATACCCGAGTACTGCATGACAGAATGAACTCCCGTCTTTGTCCCAGCTCCTGCCAACCTAGCAGTTCGAAAGCAAGAAATTGCAAGTAGATAAATAGGGACCACTTCGGTGGGAAGGTAACAGCGTTCTGTGTGCCCCGGTGTCTAGTCATGCCTGCCACATGACCATGGAAATGTCTGCAGACTCTGGCTCTTTGGCTATAAATAGAGATGAGCACTGAACCCTAGAATCAGATATGACTGGCTTTCGAGCAAGGGAGACCTTTACCATTACCTATTGCTCGTAGGCAGTATTGTTGAGCCAAGTATCCATGTCTTATAACTGTGCATTTGTGAGGGGCTTTCCCCCATTGATAAGCACTCCCTAAGAACAATTCTGCAACAATTGTGTATTTACCTTATAGTTGTACTATTCAGCCCACACTTAGCTTGCTATTCAGAATATAATACTGTAGGGCATTTTGTCAAGAGCTTTCCTAAAATTAAGATACTGTATATTACATATTTACCACTAGCAGATTTACCCGGGCTTCGCCCCGGGGTTCTTTTTCCGGCGGGAGAGAAGGAGGATGGGGAGGATGCAGCGGACGCCTTTGGCACCCTTGTGTTCCCTGCCAGCCGGGGAGGATGCAGCGGGCACCTTTGGCGCCATTGTGTTCCCTGCCAGCCAGGGAGGACGCAGTGGCTGGGTTCTGCGGTCCTGTATTCCCCAGGAGGACCTGAAGGACACAGTGCCCTTGCATTCACCGGGAGGACAGGGAGGATGCAGTGGCTAGGTTCTGCCACCCTGCATTCCTTGGGTGGATGGGGAGGATGCATCTCCTTCGGCAGGAATGTGTGGTTGCCGCTTGTGGTGGCCCTGCCCATCCGTGCAGGGGCAGCAGAGTTTTCTGCCGGGCGCCAGGATCAGCTCCGGCGGCCGCAGCAACCAAGCACTACGGGCTGCTGCAATGGGTGTGGCGTGCCAGCGGCTTGCTGGCAAATGCAGCTTGCTGCTGCCCAGTTAGAGTAGTGATGCCTGCATGCTACAGTGTGCAGGCACACCAGTACCCTGGGGTGGGGGAGCCCTGTGGAGGTCAATGGTACCTGGCCTGGAGGTTGACGGTACCTGGCCTGGGTGAGTGGGCTGCCGGGGAGTATCTCCATGCACAGGAGTATCAGAGTTTTTGTCCTGGCCTTCGTGATTGGCTGCTCTGCCTCGCAGTGGTCGCTGGGAGTTGCAGTGGCCGCTGGGGGAGTAGTTCTGTGTCATTTTGCTTGTCTGTGGGGCTGGCACCGCACCCATGGCCTCTGGACCTCCGTCGTTGACCTCCTCCACCTGGAAGGTAGGTCTGGGTAAAATGTCAGGGGGGAGGGTGGGGGGGCGGAAACACATTGAAGACTATCAAACATACTTCTTTGCTTTATTGGTATAGATTCCTACCATTTACTAGGGAAATTACCCAGTCAAAAATGAGGTAAAATTAGTCAGGATTGGTTTATAGATTAATTTATGTGGGCTTATAGTTTTCACTGCATTGTTTTCAAGACTTAATGATTAATAATATGCTCCAGATGAAGATCTAAAGTTTTACTCTGTTTAGAAACTTCCAATAAATAAAAGCCTAACAATCTCCATGGTAATTCAATTGACAGTCAAATAGATGTTATTCTCAGAAAGTTCATCTCAATGTTTAGTCACAACCTTTTTCCTTGTCATTTGTGTCCTTTAGTCCAGATCATGGTTTCTCTGTCTTCTTGTGACAACCCTTCTAATATCTGAAGGTGGCTATATATTCAATTCCCAGAAAGTGCCAAAACAGCAACAGGAGTGGGAGGAAGCGCTTTCATTGGGCTGCTGGGCAGAGGGGCAGGGTGAACTCTGTGCTGGGGCAATGGCATGCATGCCAACAGAGAGGGCTGTAAGTGCCATGTCTGGCACTCATGCCATAGGTTCACCATCACTGGTATATCTGAATATACAGTATACTGTAGAAATATTAGACACAGTAGCTTTAGGACTTTGTCCTATTTTGGATCTTGAGGCTTCTTTACAGTAGTGTATAGTATCACAGAGCTGTGGTAGAATTTGTATTAACAGCCTTGAGGTTGCCTCAAGGATAAGACACATTCCCAATTCCATATTGTGGTAATTTTATTAGGCCAACCAAAAAAGCATACAAATACCTGCAGAATTATTTATACCCCCAAATGGTCCTTAGCCTGAAAAACTATCCAGGTGAGGTTTTTTGAACATCCCAAACTCTGCTCTTCCAGCCATAAAAATGGTATGAAGGGATCTTATCAGATAAGGTGGTGGTTTTTTTACTTCTTTAAGTAGCAGAAGTTGTATATAATCAAGGCATTTGCCTATTTTGCATGAAGTCTTTTTAATATTACAGCATGAAATAATTTGTGCTATAGTAAAAATGGGACTACCAGAGGCACCTCAATTTGCTTCCTGCTACATGTGCTCCAGGCGGAAATGACAGTTCCCAGCACCAATCATAAAATATATTGTGTGTGCTTTTTCAGACACAGAAATTAGTCTCTATGTCAGTAAAATTTATTTGTGAATAGCCTTAAGTAAATGATTCAGATGGCCATTTACATTGTCAGTCCATGGAATACAGCAAAATAGCATTAGTGTAAATGTGCTTTCTTGTATTACACGCTTTCTAGTACATAGTAGCCAAAATCCAATTGATTATTTGTGCAAGTCTGATAGCATTAATTTCAGATGTGAATTGCCACTAGCTAAGAAGTCAGCACTTATATTTCTTGCCACATGCCAAGCCACGTGACTAGTGTGCAACAAAAAATAAAGCTGTCTTCTTAAATTACTCCAGGTTTGATGACAAATCAGGTCTGCATATGCTAATTGTAAAATGGATAAACACTTTTATTCTCTTAAATGGCAGCACTAAGGAGGGTAGGATTATTTTAGAGAAGTTTTCTATAGCTCTTGGTAATCTATCATGGTAAATATGTATGTCATTGTTTTGAGTGTTGTGCATTGTACCCATGTAAGATGATT
This sequence comes from Bradypodion ventrale, assembly GCA_035047345.1. Taxonomy (NCBI): domain Eukaryota; kingdom Metazoa; phylum Chordata; class Lepidosauria; order Squamata; family Chamaeleonidae; genus Bradypodion; species Bradypodion ventrale. The sequence goes on along the minus strand of JAWDJE010000005.1, from coordinate 158,106,625 downwards.
TTCTATCTTTTGATTTTGGGAACATTCCTTGATGTTTAGTTTGCTCTCTTCACACAAAAGGTCACTTTGCCAAAACTTCCTCAAGTCCTTAATTCCAGAGTCTCCCAAATTCTCAACAACTCAGATTCTATCCCATTTTCTTCCTGTGCATCAGCCAAAACAGATGTTTTTTTTTTAAAAGGCTGTTATTTGAAGGGGCAGGTAATTCTGTTGCACAAATGTACACTCCCATAACAGAGGCATTTAAAAATTGCTTTTTCATTGCATATGAAGTACCATTTCTGTTTTGACTTAGTGAGTGGTTAAAGGACACAATAAAGTGCAGCTGCCTATCATCTAAATGCCCTTGTATTTTGTTTATGCAGTGCTAAAGGCTAAAAAAATATATTAAAATAATATAAAATATTGATAGTAATTTTTTAGAGAAGAATAATTTCTTTTTAATATTGAGTTGTCAAATCAAATAAGCCTCTAATTTAAACACTGAATTGATGAAAGCTGGAAGGCATTTATAGGATCAGTACGCTTCACTCGAGTATGTATTGTTTCTGCTACATAAGAAGTGACATTAAAAAACATGAATTAAATGATTTTTTAACTAAAGATCCCATACTTCAGTTATGAAAAATTATCTCATTTTGGAACACTTTAAATAACACATCTGTCAAAGAAACTAAATGGGGGAGGAAAAGTTTGATCAGTCCTGAAGTATTGGCACATTGCTTTGTAGCTTCACACAAGACACTGTTTCCAAAAGATTCTAGACAGTGTCTGATTGCTTGTATGAAATATCAGAAAGAGGGAATGCTGTGTCATGTGTAGATACTGTTGACTCTCTTTCCTCTTGAGCCTGGAAAAGTATTTCTTCTTAGTACAACTCACAGAATCCCTCAGCCAGCATGGCTACTGTGGTTTTGGAAATTATAGCTAAAAATAATCTGAACAAAATCTGCTCTTCTCTGGATGGATGGACTATGCTTCTATTTCTTTGGATCCAGAGAAACCTTTCTTAGATTCATTTTTATAATATTTCCAGAACCAAATTAAGACCTGTGTGTCTACCCAAGCCCTTGAAAAACTGTACAGTATATGTATTAGCCTTCAGTATGTGTTTTGATTTCATTCTAATTTTAATTCTTCTCATGATTTCCCATTGCATTTTAACTTGGAATTTATTTTGTGAGCTATCCACATTGCAGGCGCACCCACCCAAATAAAGACTCAGACACCGGTATTGGATTAAAGGCATCTGGCCACTTTTATTGAATAATGCCCTAGTCCGAATTATCGCTTTCAATTGGTGTATCATCCAATTGTAATTCTTTAAGGCAAGCAGGCCGCAGTAGCACTGGTAAGGTTCCACCCTTAAATGCCAATGGAAATTGGCTACATGTATCAATTTGTATCAATTTGTTTGTTTACACAAACAAATTGTTGACCGGAGTCAATATACTATCTACTGACCCCACCCTATGATGTGTATCCATTCAAATATCAAGGTGATGCAGGCTGTGAAGCTCCTGACATCACCCCTTTCATGGTTCGCCCTTGACCGGCCAATCCTGTTTCCCCTGTACCTATCTACGTGTTGGCCAGTCAATTGCGAACCTGCCGGATACCTATGGGTCATAAATCTTTACCTTACCCAGTGCTATCCACCAAAAGTGACCAAAGTCAACTTACCCTGTATCTCAAACACTAGCGACAGTGTGGGATGGGCGAAAAAGCCAAGAACCAAAGGGCCAATGTAGGTTCAAGCAAAAATTCCCACCCGGCCCCGAAGCGACCAGAAAATCACACTGTCCACTAGGGAGGGGGTGGAGGGGAAAAACTTCTCCGCTCCGTTGCTTCGCAAAATGGCAGCCAGGCTGCCTCATGGCCACCCCTTTTATAGAGGGGTGGCCATGTCCCCTAACTAACCCGGATGTCTGCGTCCGGGTGGGGCCCCCCGCAAAGAGCGCGGTGGCCATTTTGGCACCACGCTTGCATTGCAGGCGCACCCACCCAAATAAAGACTCAGACACCGGTATTGGATTAAAGGCATCGGGCCACTTTTATTGAATAATGCCCTAGTCCGAATTATCACTTTCAATTGGTGTATCATCCAATTGTAATTCTTTAAGGCAAGCAGGCCGCAGTAGCACTGGTAAAATAGAAATTGGCTACATGTATCAATTTGTATCAATTTGTTTGTTTACACAAACAAATTGTTGACCAGAGTCAATATACTATCTACTGACCCCACCCTATGACGTGTATCCGTTCAAATATCAAGGTGATGCAGGCTGTGAAGCTCCTGACATCACCCCTTTCATGGTTCGCCCTTGACTGGCCAATCCTGTTTCCCCTGTACCTATCTACGTGTTGGCCAGTCAATTGCAAACCTGCCGGATACCTATGGGTCATAAATCTTTACCTTACCCAGTGCTACCCGCCACACGGGGAGGTGTCCATGATGACTCACCGCCCCCCCCCCCCAAGACTGTCAGCTCGGTCACCAGGCCTGCTTGCACATCCTCCAGGAAGAGGTTCATACCTCTGGCTGACAGGTGAACCCCATCTCCTGCATATAGGTCAAAATTTTGCAAGCCTATCCCCAGATGTCGAATGGCTGTCCCCAAGCCATTCTCCACAAGGAACCGGGCAACAGCCCTGTTCACTGACCACCGGGCACGGTCCAGACCACGGAGGTCCATGCCTCCTCTATAACACTGTCTCAGCACAATGTCAGACCATAGCAACCGTGTGTATGGCCATAAATGATGTAAAAACGCCAGGTCGCTGCACACCGACATTTTTAAGGAAAGGCCAGTGATCTGTGCGAGATCATTGCTGCCGAGGTGCAGAATCAGGACATCAGGCGGTCCAGCATCCCTGATGGACATCAGGAATGGCAACAGTTCCCGCCATCTCATGCCGCGCATACCATACCAACGCATATGTGCGGCTGCACGCAGCCCGAGATGGGGTCCCCACTCTGTCGCCGCAGCATATTCTGCCGCCCAGTGCACGTAACTGTGGCCCACCAGCCATACTGCCACCGGTGTGCTTAGACATACAGGGTCTGTAAAAGAAGAAAAAGGAAGTAAGGACATAAATGGTACTCATACAGTGAGGGGATGTACATATAAGGAAAAACGCGTGGACCCCCACCTACCCATCTGACATATATCAACCTCAGAGTACCCAAACGCAGCCGCAGTTGAAGCGGCACCTATCCTGAATGAATGGGTGCCATAAGAAGCCCCAGGGAGGGCGACACTGTGAAGTGTCATACTGGTCACCCTCCAAAACTGAAATTTGGTAAGGGGAGACCCATCCTGGTGGCAGAAAAATGGGCCAGGGTGCGTGCCACACACTGCCAAAAATGCATGTAGGGCACCAACCGGACAGATGTCAGCAAATGTGCATCGTAGCAGTCTAACACAACTGCCTACTCCGTGCTGATCAGCCTTTGAGGAGCGAATCCTCAACTGAGCCCACTCCTGGTTGGTAAAGACATCGTTGAGTTCCAGTGCCCTACGAGACACGTCCCCCTTTGACAATGGGACCAGCTCGCTGATTCGGAGAGCTCCAAAGAAAGCTACGGTGGTAGCTGCATGAAAAAGAGCCTCCTCATACATATCGTAACACAGTCTATGCCAACCTCGTGCAAGGTGGGTAAGAACACCTGGGGAAACAGGGTGATGTGTGTCCGGGCGGCGGCCACGCTCACGTGTCCACCCTTCCAATACGTGTCGTATGCGGAAGTCATTCACGCAGTCAGTGAAGCCCCGTGCCTTGGCCATGAATGCCAAGGTGGAAAGCCTGGCAGCGATGGTGCATGGGGCTAACCCCTGATCATGAAGGTGCACCATATACTGTAAAATCTGGTCGACCGGTATCGGCCACATTTCGGGCAATTGCCTTTGCACACAAAAAGTCCTAAATTGGAGGAGTGCATGAAGATACGCCTTACGCATGCGAAGTGCCAAAGACATGCCGATCGCCCGGTTCACCTCTCCTCGCCAAATGTCCAAATCTCGGCCGGGAGTGGAGAGGGAAGATCCTCTGCGTCTGGAGCCAAGGCACGGAACCGGGAGATCTGCAGGCGGGATAAAGCGTCAGCAATATCATTATTAATGCCTGGCACATGTCTGGCCCTGAAGAGCACATTAAGGCGTAAGGACCTCAAAACAAATTGGCGAACTAAGGCCATGACTCTGGGGGATTTAGATGTTTGGGCGTTGACAATGTGCACCACTGCAGCATTGTCACACCAAAAGTGAACTACTGAATTAGCCCACCTGTCCCCCCAGAGCATTAGGGCCCCTAAAATGGGAAAGAACTCCAGAAACGTAAGATCGCGTAAGCGATCCGTGCCTTGCCATGTCTGAGGCCATTGACCATAGATCCACCGTCCCTCAAAGTAAATTCCGTAACCCAGGGAGCCGGAGGCATCCGACTGTACTTGAAAATGAGGGCTAACCATAAGCTCAGATCTCCAAAAGGAGACACCATTAAAGTCCTGTAGGAATGTGAGCCAAACCGCCAGGTCTGCCCGTAAACCCTTGGTCAGCCGTACCCTGTGGTGTCACCTTGTAAGGCCCACCATGGCATCGCATAGACGCCTGGCAAAGGCTCTGCCCAGCGTGACTACCCTACAGGCGAAGTTGAGGTGACCGTGAAGCACCTGTAACTCTCAGAGGGACACCTTACGCTTGGCAAGCATTGCCCAAATTGTGGCAGAGATCCCAGTCACCTTTTCCATAGGCAACCTGGATGTCTGGGCAACGGTGTCGATTTCAATACCTAAAAAGGTAAGAGTGGTGGCTGGGCCCTCAGTCTTTTCAGGTGCTAGGGGGACGCCCAGTTCATGCATAAGGACCTGAAATGTGGTGAGCAGACGGGCACATGTGCCCGTAGCATATCCACCCCCGAACAAAAAATCGTCGAGGTAGTGGGCTACCGATCTGGACCCTGACCTACAAACAAAAGCCCAGTGGAGGAAGGTGCTAAATCGTTCAAAGGCTGAACATGATATTGAACAGCCGAAAGGCATGGCCTTGTCCACATAAAACTCGCCCCGAAAACAAAAACCTAACAGCTCAAAGTCATCGGGGTGCACTGGCAACAATCGGAATGCCGATTTGATATCACACTTTGCCAATTGCGCCCCGGGACCGCACGAGTGTACCATCTGTAAGGCCTGGTCAAAGGACGTATACGGTCAAAGGACGTATACCTGACAGAGCAAAGGTCGTCCGGTATAGCGTCATTGACCGAGGACCCTGCAGGGTAAGAAAGGTGGTGAATTAGACGGAATTCACCCAGGGACTTCTTAGGGACTAAACCTAGAGGGAATACCTTCAAGTTAGGATATGGGGGGTCGTCAAACGGCCCCGCCACCCTCTGTGCCTTAATCTCCTTGGCTATCTGCTCCACAGCAATGTCCTCATTACCCCTGAGAGACAGTAGGTTCGGGGCATCCTGAGGCCCACGAACCCCTTTAAAGGGTATGCGGAAGCCAAATTGAAAGCCTTAAAGTAGGAATCTCGCATCATCCCATCTAGGATAAGCGCGCAGCCATCGTTCAAGCACCGGGACATTAATTGGGGAGGGGGCCTTTTGAATGGGTAGCAACGTCAGAGGGAGCTCTGGCCGCCCCCTGTCCACCCCTTCCTCTGCCTCTTGACCCACCGGCCTGCGGGCACGTGGAGGCGGCATGAGGGCCGGAGCAAGAAGGGCACTCGTGCCTATATCGACACTGGCGCTTGTTGCACACTCCGTTGGCGGAGAAACTCCAACACAGCAGGCAGGCTGGAACCCCCTGCCCCGCCGGCTGGCAGGGAGTCTGTGTCGTAGCAGCCCGCTGTACAGCATGGCCACAGTGGTACCGGTCACCAGGCGCCGGTCATGTGGGGGTCATATACAGCAGCCACAACTGCTGGCAGGGCTCGTTCCACCTCATCTCAGGATGAAGGGTCACCCTCATCCTAAATTCTTCGTCATAGGCCAACCATGACGGTCCAGGGAAATCAACAACAGCCCGGTAAATATCATCCAGGTACTGGACCATTGGGATGGCCAGATCCCAAGGTATACTGCCATATAAATCAGATAGGCCGGTAACCAATTAGCCCAAGTGCAAGGTGGCTTACGGCGATGGGACAACTCCTTATCCCTGTCATCCTGCCCCTCCCTCTCCTCCTTTGTAGGTTCACAGTTCAGGAGGGAGAAAATGTCCACATATTCCCCTCTCCAAATCTTTTCCCTCGTAGCCTGTGACAAATGGTCACCCAGGGGCAAGGAGTAACCAGCCATCGGCAGGGCCGCTGTCAGCACGGATTGAATTGTGGGCACCCGCAGTGGGCCCTGAAGTACCCCCGGGAAATTAGGCGTACCCATAGGGGCGGTCACCCCTGCAATAACCGGGGGATAATTGGGCAACCAGGAATTAACTGGACAGTGCAGATTAAACTGTCCTCCCACAGTCACTTGTTGTGGCCATGGCCACTGTACCCACCAGCAGTATTGGCTAGTGTCACTGGTGTGCTGACTTGACTAGGATACTCACTTGGCGCACCCCCCCCCCTGGGCCGCCCCCACTGGGGGTTCCGGCCCACGGTGGGCGTCAGAGCTCACGACAGGTATCGAGCTCTGCATCCCGATGTGCCTCTGCCAAGTAGGACCGGTGGCTGGTGGAAAGCCTTGTTGTGCCTGCCTGATGGGGAGCTGCGAGGCACCAGCTTGGGCTGGCCTGATGGCTCTAGCAGCTCAACCCTGTTGGCGGCCAGCTGCGCAGCCGTGGCCGGCGTGTGGGCCGGGACTGAAGAGTTGGCAAGCCCACCTTCCAAAGGTGGTGGAGCAATGCCCATTGAAGCCTCGAGCACCGAAATGCGGGCAAGGAGGGCATCAACAGTCTCCGACCCACCAGGATAAGGTGGGCCGGATAGGCCATATGGCCCACAGGGCAATTGCTGAGGGATAAACTCACGTGGTAATCCCTGGCCAGAATATGGCCATGCCCAATAATCCGGCCCATGAGGGCCCGGAAGAGCGGTGGAGCGGAAACCCAAACCGTGCCCGGGTGGGCCACCATGCCCCGAGCCGGGCAAAGAAGCAGTGGGGGTAAGAACCCCCGGGGAGCAGGCCTGAGCCACCCCCGCCTGAGTCCTCAGACTGGGCTCGTTGGTGGTAGTGGGTACAAAAACCCCACCCCACCCCTGCGGGGGTGCCGTCCGAGGCCTCCGGCCCGGTGGCACCCCCGAAGAAGTGGAGGGGGCGGGCTGAGCCCCCCCCCTTTGGCGCGACCGAGTAGCCGCCTGAGCCTTGCGCTAGGGCGCCATGGCCCAAGCGGTGCTGTTCGGAGGAAGATAAAAACTCCAATATAAGATCAGTCAAAGCGAGCCTCTTCAAAAAGAGGTGAAGGCAAAGAGGGAAGCGTCGGAGCAAACTTCTCCGCTCCGTCGCTTTGCAAAATGGCAGCCAGGCTGCCTCGTGGCCACCCCTTTTATAGAGGGGTGGCCACGCCCCCTAACTAACCCAGATGTCTGTGTCCGGGTGGGGCCCCCCGCAAAGAGCGTGGCGGCCATTTTGGCACCGCGCTTGCATAGCATGTGCTGTGGAGCAACTATGTAAATGTCATAAATAAAATTAAAAGGAGCCAAAATAGTCCATTGGTTATTTTATTAAATTATTTCTCCACAAATACTACTGCATACTACCAGCAACATTTGGCAAAATAACTATAATAAATGTGAGAGATGTAGTAATTACTCAATCTTAAACATTAGGTGTGATTCTCTTCCTTAAACTATACATTGAGCAATTGTGGGATGGGGTGTATCATTCCACAATGGCAACAATGACATTCCCTATAAGCTCCAAACAGAATCTAATAGATTGTATGGTTATTTTCACACTAAGCAAGGAACCTGCAACCAGGAAACCTTTGGAATTTGGGAGTACAAGTCAAACAAACCATCTCATCCTTAAGCAACTTTGCTATCCTGAGAGAGCACTACCTGTATGTTTACCCTTGGAGAGGCTCACACAACTAGTTAAGTCTGACCGCACAGAATGTGACTATTTGGACACACATTGCTTTGTCAAGGACCCAGAGTCCTTTACATATTGAATAGAAATACAACAATTTGAACCTTGTTTTTATAAAGGTCACCAGTATTACAAGTGTGTTTTAGAAAATGATTTAAATGTTACATTTACCACAGGGTGCTTGCATCCTCATAGGGAATTCTGCTGACTAATGGGAAAAGGGGGAACACCACATAGTAAGCTTCCAAGGTCATATTCGCATCATGGGCAAAAAAAGGAGAATTACTTAGTGAGCTTTTGAAGTCACACCCACAACAAATGTAAACCACTGTTATAGATGAGGAGTTTACTTTGGGTTTACTTGTCCCTACTCCACACAACATTTGTGATTTCAAGGTATTATGTATAGCTGGTTGTGACAACCTGAAAACATCTATTTTCAGTCATCAAAAGGCAATACAGAGGGAAAGATTTCCCCACCTTGTGTTTTTGCTGTTTCCTGCACAAATTGGGTGTAAATGTGGTTTTGGGCCTGTTTTTAATAAGCTGATTTATTCAAGGGGCTGAACCAGGCACAGATAGTATCAGAGGCTGGCACAGTTTTATACCAGCCCTCTGCCAAAGTCTCATTAGCATATGCTGATGCTGCTCTCATTATCTGCACTTGTTCACTCATCTACCTTTTAATTATGAGATGCAGATGTAACAATAAGGAAAGCCACTATCCTCTGCCTGTTCATTCTGTCTGTGGACAGAGGAACAGGCCTGGGGTGGCATATAGAACAGCAGAGAGCAGCTAGTGATGATGCCAAGAAAGTAGACAAGTAAAGCGGTATATAAGCACACTAAATAAATCTTAACCTATAAAACCAAGTGTTCACCGTTGGAATTGGCTATACGTTGCTATGCGTCGCCCTACTGACCCGCACCCTCCCTTCGAGAGCACGGCCGAATTGCCTACGCAGGTCAACGAAGGATTTAAAAATCCGGCATGGGGGCCTCAGCCCCACTAACGGCAAGAAACGCAAAGAACATTACTTCCCGAAAGTCCTTGCGCCGCACCGCGCCAGAGCCAATCAGGCTGAGAGGCTCTCGCACGGAGCAGCGTTCGGACACGCGCCGCAGCCAATCAAAAGAAAAGCATTTCAAAAAAACGCAGCACAAACACAAAGCACCAACACTTTACTACAAGCCCCAGCATCCTGCGCGCAATGAGCGAGCAGAACGATGAGGCAGCCGGCGCGCGAAAACAAAAATAAGAAAAAGCCGACGCTGCAGCCATTCAAAACCACGGGCGAGCCAGCATGGCCCATGGGGGAAGAAAATAAAAAAACCCGCCGCCGCTACTCTTCCGTTCGAAGGGTCAGCGGCGCGTGAAAAACAAGTGAGGCGCCCGGCGCACAAAAAATAAAAGTTAAAAAAAGCCCACCGCCGCAGCCATTGTTCCCCATGGGCGACACAGCAAGGCCCGTGGGGGAAACCCCCCCCTAACATGGCCCTTCCGTTCGAAGGGCCAGCCGGCGCGCGAAAAATACGAGTTAAAAAAAACAACCCGGCCGCCACTGCCCTTCTGTTCGATGGGCCAGCCGGAGAGACAAAAATTAAAGCAACCCACCCACCCACCAACCCCCCGCAACTGCCCTTCTTCCCAACGGGCCAGCCAGCATGGCCCATGGGGAAAAAAGCCTCCCCGCAATTGGACTTCCTTCCCACGGGCCATCCAGCATGGCCCATGGGGAAAAAAGCCTCCCCGCAATTGGCCTTCCTTCCCACGGGCCATCCAGCATGGCCCATGGGGGAAAAAGCCTCCCCGCAATTGGCCTTCCTTCCCACGGGCCATCCAGCATGGCCCATGGGGGAAAAAGCCTCCCCGCAATTGGCCTTCCTTCCCACGGGCCATCCAGCATGGCCCATGGGGGGAAAAGCCTCCCCGCAATTGGCCTTCCTTCCCACGGGCCATCCAGCATGGCCAGCGAGAAAGAAAGCCACCCCCCCACACACACTTGAAAAAACATTCAAAAACACACCAAAACCCAAAAAATAAACACACACACAGCCAAAAATAAACAAGAAAAACACACACATACACCCCCCCCAAAAAAAAACCCCAACCCCCCCAAAACCCCCCCCCCCCACAGAACTTACAAAAAGACGTCTTCCTTCTCTGAGAACCGGAACTCAAATGAGAAAGAGGAAACTTACCAGAAGCGACACCAAGAGGACAGAAGGTAACAAATGTAATGAGAGGCACAAAAGCTCACCACCCCCACCCAGTGGCCAAAACAGAAACAACAATCAAAATTATTGAACTAATAAGAAGAATTCTAAATTTAATCAAATAAATTATACAAACATTCAAAAAAAAACACTAATCTCAAAAATTACCAAAACAAAACCCCTTTTCACTCTGAAAACCCAAAACAAAAAAATTAAAAAAAACATTTTAAAAAAAATTTAAATTTTAAACTACCGGTAAATAATATTACATTAAATTAGATTAAATTCAATCTACATTAAATTCAATAAACATTAAAAAAATACAAAAAAATATTTACTGGAAGCCACAAAAACACAAAACCTTACACCACCATTTAAAACAGCCCATCACCATTAGTTCAAGAAAAAAACCAAACTCTTTAGTATCCAACACAATTTTTAAAAGCCCGGCAACGCCGGGCAAACTATGCTAGTAAATACATAAAACAGACCCACATTGCAGGTGTAATAGGGACATAATCTCAGCCAAGGCCCCTTCAGAAAATGCACTTAGTGGTATGAGGCATTATTTAGCATTTTCATTTTCAGCTGGAGTTCTCAAAGCAAATATCAAAATTTGGAAGATACAGACATTAAGCTGAACTCCAGTCGTAAGTCACAGTGAGAGTAGGCCCATCAAATCACTGGGGATTTGGCAAGTCAACTCTTCCATAGTTTCTATCAATTCAATGGGTCTACCCTTCCTTTGACTTACTTTTGGATTTCAGCCAGTATGTTAACAAAAGTCAACTGTTGTGTTTTTTAAATTAAAATAGTCAGCAAAAGCAAGTGTTCTCTCTCTCTCTCTCTTGGTGTGTGTGTGTGTGTGGAAATCCCACAGCTACCTAGGTAGAACAGCCATGGAGTTATTGTCTACTCAAGGAAGGTAGATCCCTGCTTGTCTCCTCCTTACAGGTGCAGAAGAGAAACTTCAAAATTATTCTTCTTACCCTGTGAGAGCTTGTAATATTTCAGTACAATCATGAGAACATAACAACAAGAAGGATGGTGTGTTTGCATGCCTGTGCATGTACACACTTGACAAAATTGTGCTAAGTAATATTTGAACTCAAGTGACACTTCAATGGAAATTGCCAGTGCTTGGAAAGTTAATGAATTAAAGCTGAAGGTTTTAAACTGGGAGCCCAACTTGCTATTATGTATTGGCATTGGTTTTGAGCACTAAATTTAGACTGTTAAACAGTTGGCAACTGGCAAGAAATACTCTTTCATTACTTTTACATTTCTTGGCATCCTTTTCTCTGTTTACTAAAAGGCGTTTTTATTGTTGTTTTTCAGAGCTACCATATGGCTGGGAGAAAATTGATGATCCCATTTATGGCACTTATTATGTTGAGTAAGTTTCAAAATTCATCATTAATTGACTATTATTATTTTTTTATATAAACTGTTGCTAATGTCCCATGTGGTATTTCAAACTGGGAGGGTATACTTCCTACTGTTCTCCCATGTACAGTACCTTGAAACTTGCAAAGAAATTGAAGACTCATCAAAAGTATCTGCAAACTTTTCATTTGAGATCCAGAGTAATTGAGATATCCATGAGAAAATGATACATGCTCTGTGCTTATGCCATGTCCTACCCTAGAAGATAGACAATACATATTATTTGTCTCTGGAATAGGGGTTCCCAAACTATGGCCTGTAGTCCAGACCTGGCCCACAGCACCATTTCATGTGGCCTGCCGCCGCTACACCCAGAAGTGGAAGTGGACGCATTTATGTCAGCCATAAAATATTTCCATGCATGCGTAAATGCACCCGCAGCTGTTGTAAACATGGAAGTGGGTGCATTTACAACAGCCATAAATGCTCCCGCTTCCACTTCTGGGGAATGTTGGGAGCCCCTGCTCTGGACAATTGCTTTTCATTGAATCTCCTGAACCAATTTATGCTAATAGATGTTCTTGAAAATCTATGAGCTGTTGACAGTACTCCCAAGGTTAAATTAACATTGCAAAACTGATCTGTGGATTTCAAAATTCCAGTGCTATCATCTCCCAGGAACCCCTTAAAGCTAAGCTTATTTAGACTGAACAGATTGTGGTTTCAAGAGGGGATTGCCTCTCCATCAATTGGTAGAGGAACTTCATTCAAACTATGAAATGCCTGTAGCCTAGCCTTACTGTCACATCAGAGTAGCCACTAGATAAGATGGTACTGCTGCCTTCCAAGATCACTGAATATTTGAAGAAATTCTTCTCCCACATGAAGCTGTACACTATCTTGTTCATCATTTGAGGCCTTGTTCTATATCTGCCACCATAGCTGGAACACAGGAAAATATTCATTTAAATATGGAGTTCTTCCATATACGTGGCTGTTTGGTTTCCTCCTCAGGTTGCAGGCCCCCTTGTTTGGGAGTAAATCCTTAATAGGACTTAGTTTTGTCTAAACATAGGTAGGATATGCAATGAGCCAATTTAAGGTATCTTAGGAGGAATTTGTTTATGCTAAATGTTTGACCTGATTTGATTTTTTTTTTGTTTCTGCATTGTGCCATTATGTTCTATCTACCTATATTTAAACTGTGTGTTTTAATGTTTTATAGTAATATATATACATGCTATATATTTTTAATCCTTGTGAGCAATCTGTGGACTGAAAAATGTGATACAATTTTTTCTTAATAAATATCAGTGAGCAGAGTATCCTTTTGTAGTCTCTAATATTAACAACATTTTAGGTCTGGTAATGATGCTTTACCGTCTCTTCTCAAATCTTAGACTATTGGCAACTTAATACTTCCAGTCATCAAGTTATCCTAAGTATTGTAAAAATCAAACCAAATGTTTCTTTGAAAGCATAATGTCTTATACATGATATGAATTTAGGAATTACTCAGCTGTTGTCTCTCAGAAAGAATACCTTGTGTGTCATTGCCAGCACATCCAGCAGAAAGGAAAAGAAAATGAGACATTCCATGAGTTCAGTTACCAAATAAAGGAGAGAGAAGAGGTGATGAGTTAGTACAACAATGATCTAAAATTATCTCTCTGGAACTTTAACATTCTTCATGTTTTGTTTTGTTTTGTGTGTTCAGCAGAGACCACTGGAATTATAGAATAGCAGTCTATAAAAGTTTGGTCCCCAATGAAAAAAGCTTTTTTGAAACTTTTTGTAGATTTGTCCAAATTTTACAGGGGGGAATGAAGACATAAGAACATAAGAACAGCCTTGCTGGAACAGGCCACAGCCCATCCAGTCCAGCATTCTGTCTCACACAGTGGCTCACCATTTCCTTCAGGGTATTCCCAAGCAGATGCCTGCTTAGGATTCCCTGGAAATGATATTGAGAGATATCCTGCCTATCTCTCCAACCCGCAGGTTGTCCTTAAGTATCCATAATTATAGCCATTGATACTCTTGTCCTCCATGAACTTGTCTAATCCTTTCTTAAAGCTGTCAAGACTGACAGCTGTCACCACGTCCTCTGGCAGGGAGTTCCATAGACCAGTAATCCTCTGGGTGAAAAAGTACTTTCTCTTATTTGTTTGAGAACTAGTACCCAAAAGTTTCATGGAGTGTCCCCTAGTTCTAGTGTTATGCGATAGGGAAAACAGTTTTTCCTTATCTACTTTGTCCACACCGTGCATGATTTTATAAACTTCAATCAGGTCACCTCTTAGACGTCGTTGTTCAAGAGTGAAGAGGCCCAACTGTTGCAGCCTCAGATGGTAAGGAAGGTGTTCCAGTCCCCTAATCATTCTGGTTGCCCTCCTCTGCACTTTTTCCAGCTCCATAATATCCTTCTGGAGGTATGGCGACCAGAACTGTACACAGTATTCCAGATGGGGCCTCACCATAGATTTATAAAGAGGCAAAATGACACTTGCTGACTTATTTTCTATACCCTTCCTAATGATCCCTAGCATTGAGTTTGCTTTTTTCACTGCTGAGGCACACTGGGTTGACACCTTCATTGAGTTGTCCACCAGGACACCAAGGTCCCTTTCCTGGTTTGTCGCAGAGAGTTCAGACCCCATCAGTTTATAAATGTAATTGGGGTTCTTTGCTCCAACATGCATCACTCTGCACTTACTAATGTTGAAACTCATTTGCCACTGTTTTGCCCACTCCCCCAGTGTCGAGAGATCCCTCTGGAGCTCCTCACAATCTCTCACAGTTTTCACTACCCTGTATAATTTAGTGTCATCAGCAAATTTGGCTACCTTGCTTTTTACTCCTACCTCTAGATCATTTATGAAGAGGTTGAAAAGCAGGGGTCCCAGTACTGAACCTTGGGGGACCCCACTCTTTACTTCCCTCCACTTGGAGAAGTGTCCATTTAGTGCTACCCTCTGTTTCCTGTCCCTTAGCCAGTTGCTGATCCAGGACAAGACCTGTCCCTTTATTCCATGACTGGTAAGTTTATTCAAGAGCCTTTGGTGTGGGACCTTGTCAAAAGCCTTCTGAAAGTCCAGATAAACAATGTCAACTGGATCCCCCTTATCCACATGCTTGTTGACACTCTCAAAAAATTCCAACAGATTAGTGAGGCATGATTTGCCCTTGCAAAAGCCATGTTGGCTCTCCTTTAGCAACGCCTTCTCTTCTATGTGCCTATTAATTCTATCTTTTAGGATGGTTTCCATCACTTTACCTGGGACACATGTCAAACTGACAGGTCGGTAATTCCCTGGATCACCCCTGGATCCTTTTTTGAAAATTGGTGTTACATTCGCTACCTTCCAGTCATCAGGCACAAAGCCTGATTTGAGGGAAAGATTATATATTTTGGCTAGGAGATCAGCAATTTCATCTTTAAGTTCCCTGAGAACTCGTGGATGGATGCCATCTGGTCCTGGTGATTTGTTAGTGTTTAGTTTAACAAGACATGCAAGGACCTCCTCCCTGGTTATTTCTATCTGGCTTAATTCTTCGGTTTCCCTCCCTACGAAGATAGGCTCTGTTTTGGGCATGTGGCCTCTGTCTTCTTCAGTGAATACTGAAGCAAAGAATTCATTGAGTCTCTCTGCAATCTCTGTTTCCTCTTTAATAACCCCTTGCCTTCCATTGTCATCTAATGGTCCAATGGCCTTCCTAGTTGGGTTCTTACTTCTAATGTACTTAAAGAAGTCTTTGTTATTTCTCTGAGTATTTTTAGCTATACGCTCCTCAAAGTCTTGCTTTGCTTTCCTGATTGTTGCCTTGCATTTGTTCTGCCAGAATTTATGTTTTTGCCTGCTGTCCTCATTCGGACAAGCCTTCCATCTTCTAAATGAGCTTCTCTTGCTCTTGCAAGCGCGGTGCCAAAATGGCCGCCGCGCTCTTTGCGGCCCCCCCACCGGACTTGGACATCCGGGTAGTTAGGGGGCGTGGCCAGCACCCTTTAAAAGGGGTGGCCACGAGGCAGCCGAGCTGCCATTTTGTGAAAGCGACGGAGAGGAGAAGTTTTAGCTCCGTCGCTCTCCGTGCTGCAGGGAAGCCCGCGTTCGGGCAGCAAGCAGTTTTTTCTTCGCCTGCTATCAGGCTTCCCATCCAGGATCGATGCCTTCCAGAAAGAAGGCGATGGCGACTTCAGTTCGCCTGACAAGGAGGCGGCAGCCGGGTCGGAGGACCACGACTGCCCCCCCTCAGCTGGCCCCCTTCGCGGGGGCAACCACCGGGACCGGTGGAATAGGGCAGATCAACCTGTGGCCTGAGGCTGGACGGCCCCAGGCCGGCCCAGCGGGGGCAGCTGCCCCCGGCCCGCAATCCTCGGCCATGGGCTTGGGACAGGTGGGTGGGCATAGCGCCGCTGGGCCTCCGGCCCCTGGCCTGCATCCCCCGGCCATTGTTTTTTCCCAGGAGGGGGGGCTGGGGCCACTTCCTTGGCAGGGTATGCCCCAGGTGTGCCTCAAGGGCCGGAGCTTCGGCCATGGCCATACTCGGGCCCAAGTGCATCTGCACCAGCCCCAGGCATGGCGGCCAGTGGGTTGCACGCCCCCCTTGGCCCCCTTTGCGTCGGGGGCTCCGTGAACATGGACGCCCTTCTGGCCCGCGTGGCGGCCTTGGAGGCGTCCATGGGGTTATCCACTCCATCGGGGGCACCTTTTGGCCTACAGTTCACCGTGGCGCCGGCCAATCTTCAGCAGGCGGCCGGCCGGTTTGAGCTGCCTGAGGCCCACGGGCCGGTGCCCGCTGCGGCCTCGCAGCTCCCCGCGCAGCAGATACCTCCAGCTGGTAGTGGTCGGGTGTGTCCACCGAGCTCGATTCCGGTTGCGAGCTCCGACGCCCACCGTGGGCCGGAACCCCCAGTGGGGGCGGCCCACGGGGGTGCAACTTGTGAGTATCTGGTTCAAACTAATGCACCCACACCAACATCCACCACAGGGGAGGGCCTACAGTGGCCGTGGCCACGTCAGGTTGGGACTGGGGGACAGCAACCCCCAGCGTACCCAGGTGTGGCTTTGCCGACGGCAGGACACTCATGGGGTGGGGGTCCTCCTGTTACAGGGAGTGCTGCGGGGGTTTCAGGGCAGGTTGCAGCCCCATTTTGATGCCCCGCACTGTTAACGTGCCGGTGTTGGCACTCCCGACGGCGGGGTACTCTTTGCCCCTTGGGGATCATTTGGCACAAGCCACAAAAGAAAAAATTTGGCGGGGGGAGTACGTGGACATTTTCTCCTTGCTGAATAGGGAACCCACCAAGGAAGAGAGGGAGGGGCAAGACGAAAAGGACAAGGAGCAGTACCGCCTTCGTAAGCCACCACGCACGTGGGCCAATTGGTTGCCCGCATATCTCATATACATGGCGGTGTACCTTAGGGCCCGGCCTGATCTGGCCATTCCGATGGTCCAGTATTTGGACAACATTTACAGGGCAATGGTTGATTTCCCTGGCCCGTCGTGGTTGGCTTACGATGAGGAATTTCGAATGAGAGTGCCCCTACACCCGGAGATGACGTGGGATGAGCCCTGTCAGAAGCTGTGGCTTCTGTATATGACCACCACGCGCCCGGCGCCTGGCGAGAGGTATCATTGTGGACATGCGGTCCAGCGAGCCGCTCCAGCGCAGGCACCCCGCCAGGTGGCGGGGCAGGGGGTTCCAGCCCGCCTGCTGTGCTGGAGCTTCTCGGCCAATGGTGCGTGCAATAGAAAACAGTGCCGGTACAAGCACGAGTGTCCCTCTTGCGCTGGCCCCCACGCCGCTGCTGCGTGCCCGCGAGCGGGCGGGTTTCGGGGCAGGGGTAGAGGTGGACAAGGAACGGGCAGACCTGCCGTTGAGGGGACTGGTCAATCAAAAGGCCCCCTCCCCAATTAATGTGGTCATGCTGGAGCGTTGGCTCGCAGCATACCCAAGGAGGGGAGACGCTGCTTACTTGCTGGAAGGTTTCCAGTGGGGGTTTCGCATTCCGTTTGTAGGGGATAGGTCCCCCCAAGATGCATCCAACTTATTTTCCCTTAAGGGCAGGGAAGAGGTGGCCGCCCTCAGTATCGCCAAAGAGGTCAATGCAGGTAGGGTGGCTGGCCCCTTTCACGCCCCGCCCTTTCCCAATCTGAAGGTTTCCCCTTTGGGATTAGTCCCCAAAAAGACACCGGGGGAGTTTCGTCTGATTCACCACCTGTCGTACCCGGCTGGCCATTCGGTCAATGATGCTATCCCTGATGACCTTTGTTCGGTCAGGTATACATCATTTGACCAGGCCCTGCGCATGGTGCGCTCTTGTGGCCCGGGGGCACTATTAGCAAAGTGTGACATTAAGTCGGCGTTCCGTCTGCTGACTGTGCACCCGGGCGACTTTGAGTTGTTGGATTTCAAATTCCGGGGCAAGTTTTACTTTGATAAAGCCATGCCTTTTGGCTGCTCCATCTCATGCTCGGCATTTGAACGCTTTAGCACCTTTCTACAGTGGGCCTTTGTTCGCAGGTCGGGATCTCGGTCTGTAGCCCATTACCTCGATGATTTTTTGTTCGGGGGTGAACGGGGCTGGGACACGTGTACGCGTCTCCTCACCACATTTCAGACGCTAATGCAGGAACTTGGTGTCCCTTTAGCGCCCGAAAAGACCGAGGGCCCATCCACCAAGCTCACGTTCCTGGGTGTCGAAATTGACATGGTTGCGCAGGCATCCAGGTTGCCCACTGACAAGGTTTCCCGGATCACTTTGTTGATCTCGGCCTTGATGGCCAAACGCAAGGTGTCCCTCTGTGAGCTACAGGTACTGCATGGTCACCTTAACTTTGCTTGCAGGGTGGTCGCACCTTGCAGAGCTTTTGCTCGACGCTTGTGCGACGCCATGGCTGGCTTGTCCAGGCCCTACCATAGGGTCCGTCTGAACAGGGGCATGAGGGCCGATCTGCTGATATGGCTTCAATTCCTTAAAGAGTTCAATGGGGTCTCATTTTGGAGATCTGACCTTCTGGTGTCCCCTCGTTTCCAGGTTCAGTCGGATGCATCAGGGTCCCTGGGTTATGGGATTTACTTCGAGGGGAAGTGGGCATATGGTCAATGGCCACTAGCTTGGAAGGGCACGGATCGCCTGCGGGATCTTACGTTCCTTGAGTTCTTTCCCATTCTGGGAGCTTTGATGCTATGGGGTGCGGAGTGGGCCAATTCGGTCGTCCATTTCTGTTGTGACAATGCTGCGGTTGTGCACATTGTCAACACTCAGACGTCAAAATCACCCAGAGTCATGGAATTGGTGCGCCAGTTTGTTTTGCGCAGCCTACGCCTCAATGTGCTATTTCGGGCTAGGCACATACCAGGTATTAATAACGATATCGCTGATGCTTTGTCCCGCTTGCAGATCTCCCGGTTCCGTGCCTTGGCCCCGGACGCAGAGGAATTTCCCTCGCCGCTCCCGGACAACATATGGACGTTTGGCAAGGAGAGGTGAACCGGGCGATCGGCATGTCGCTGACGCCCCGCACGCGTAAGGCGTATCTCCACGCATTCAGTACTTTCCAGGCCTTTTGTGCCCAATTTCGATTACCAGGGATCTGGCCTATACCAGTGGCGCAGATTCTTCAATTCATGGTTTACCTACACAGCCAGGGCCTAGCTCCCCGCACCATAGCATCCAGGCTGTCAGCACTGGCATTCATGGCCAAGGTGGGGGTTATGCTGATAGCACAAATGACTTCCGTATACGACATGTTTTGGAAGGGTGGGCGCGGGAGCGTGGACGCTGCCCGGACAACCGCCACCCTATCTCTCCAGGGGTACTTACCCACCTTGCACGGGGCTGGCATGACCTGTGTTTTGACAGGTATGAGGCAGCCCTGTTTCATGCGGCTACCACGGTGGCCTTTTTTGGAGCGCTCCGCATCAGTGAGCTTGTGCTACTGTCTAAGGCGGATGCGACGCGTAGGGCACTGGAACTCGAAGATGTCTATTTTTCTGATGAGTGGGCTCAGTTGAGGATACGTTCCTCAAAAGTTGATCAGCACGGTGTAGGCAGTGGTGTAAGACTGCTACGATGTTCAATGGCAGACATCTGTCCGGTTGGTGCCCTACAAGAGTTCCTTGCACTGCGTGGTATGCGCCCTGGCCCATTTTTCTGCCACCAAGATGGGTCTCCCCTTACTAAATTTCAATTTTGGAAGGTGACCGGTAAGGCATTATCCAGCATTGGCCTCCCTGGGGCTCGTTACGGCACCCATTCTTTTAGGATAGGAGCTGCTTCTACTGCAGCTGCATTCGGGTACTCTGGGGCTGAGATATGCCAGATGGGAAGGTGGGGATCACAGTGTTTTCAGTTGTATGTTCGCCCTCTTCATTTGTGAGTACCAGTTAAGTCACTGCCCTGTTTCCTTTTTTCTTTGACAGACCCTGGGTGTCGATTTACACCGGTGGCAGTATGGCTGGTGGGCCATAGCTATGTGCATAGGGCAGCGCAGTATGCTGCGGCGACAGAGTGGGGACCCCAGCTGGGACTACGTGCGTCCGCATGTCTAAGGTAGTACGGTAAGCGCGGGATGTTGTGGCGGGAACTGTTGCCATTCCTTTTTTCCATCAGGGATGCTGACCCGCCTGATGTCCTGATTATGCACCTTGGGGGCAATGATTTAGGCCAGGTCACCGGCCTGTCGCTGAAACATGCTATCTGCGGTGACCTGGCTTACTTGCATTATGTGTGGCCTGCCACAACCTTGATTTGGTCGGACATCATACCGCATCACGCTTACAGGGGGGGCATTAACCTCCAGGCCCTTGACCGTGCTCGCCGCTCGGTGAACAGGGCAGTAGCCCGGTTCGTGGTAGACAAGGGTTGGGGGCGCGTCGTCCGACACCCCGATATTAGTCTTCAAAATTGTGAACTTTACGCAGGGGATGGGGTCCATCTGTCGCCAGGAGGTATGAACCTCTTTTTGGAAGATCTGCAAGCAGGCCTGTTGACCGAGTGATGGTCTGGGGGGGGGGGGCGGTGAGCCTTTATTGAAGCCTCCCCGTGTGGCGGGTAGCACTGGTAAGGTAAATATTTATGACCCACAGGTATCCGGCAGGTTCGCAATTGACTGGACAACACTAGATAGGCACAAGTTGGTTAACGTTGTCTGGTCAACGACGAACCAGGCAATGGGGTGATGGCACGAGCTAGGCAGCATGCATCACCCCGTTATTTTACGGATACGCGTCAGAGGGTGGGGTCAGTAGTTAGTTTATTGACTACGGTCAACAATTTGTTTGTTGCCAACAAACAAATTGATACAAATGGATACATTGTAACCAATTGCCGTGGGCAATTTTGGGAGGTACCTTACCAGTGTTACTGCAGCCTGCTTGCCTTAAGAATTATAATTGGTTGAGTACCAATCGAAATTTATAATTCGGACTAGGGCATGAATCAATAAATGTGGCCCAATGCCGTTATCCACTTTCCCCAGTGTCTGAGTCCTTTTTTGGGGGGAGCGCCTGCAAAGACACTCAGCTTTATAAAAGATAAATATTGGCTGAAACATTGTATTTAAAGTAATAAGATGTACCTAAAGTGATTCTGTTGAATCCTCACTGATTTAATGGGCGTACTCTGCCTGCAACTTACACAGTTTCAGCCATGATATATTTGCCATAGCAGTCAAACATATTTTGCCTTCACAAGGGTGCTTTAGAAATACACATTCTCTGTCCTCTGAAGACTTGTTCTTCACTTTAGAGGGAGGCTTCTTTATCTCTTTTCAAATTATGCTGTCAATCAGTCTGGTTTCTCATCCACTCTTCCAGTTACTCCTTTAGTCCAGACCCTTGTCTATTCTGTACTACATTCCTGATTTAGTAACAAAAAAGCACTAAAAGTAAATTGACTTGCATGTGATTTTTCTGAAATGTATCCTATACTGATCTCAAAACATGGTTTGAAGGCACCTTATGTATATGCTCGAGAAACCTTACTAAAATAAGCATGCATTTATATGATTTGGTGAATGGATTGTATGTGCCTAGAATCAGATTTTACCCGCTTGATGTTACTTCATTTGGTTACTCAACATTTTTCAATTGTTCATCATCTTGCTAATTCTTGTAAAGGAAGAGAATATAAATAGTGATTCTTTTTTAAAAAATGTTCTGTTTTTCATTTGTTTTCTGGCATTGACTCTGCTAGAGTTTTAATTGCACATGAGCTGAAATGTTTATACATTTACTGTCATGACATTTGCAGTGGATAATGTCACTGCTAATGTTTCTCCTAAAATCATCAATGTGTTTTTAGAAAGATGTGTGTAATCTTGTTTTGTGCAAATATGCCTAAGATTGCTTATATAAATAGGCCAGACTAATAATATAATTGTGGGAAATCTCTGTTTTGTATCTTCAAGCTGTGGAAGAGAAAAACAGATAAGGGAATTCTACATTGCTTGCATTTTATATAGTCACATAAAAAGTTGAGAACTGGATTTTGCCAGCCTTTGATAAGGATCAACTTCAATGATTTTGACAACCCCATTTGAGGGCCAGCCTACCAGAGAGGTATGTCTGGCTTCCCTCACCTGGGCACTACCTGAAATGTGAGGAACCCTCTGTGGGGACCGTGTCAGAAGCTGGACTGACCCCAAGAGAAAAGAAAGCAGGAGAATCTTTGGGAATAGTATAAAAGGGAAAGAGATTGTAAGGGGAGCAAGGAGAATGAAAAGGAGGGGAATGGGAAAATGTGTGGATGGATGCTCAAGAGAATCTTGTGTGAGACAAGGGTCCTGCGTGTCCAAAGTCTCTCTTTTCCTCTTTTACTAATGATACACTAGACACACCCAAAAATATCCCACTGAGAATCCATCTAACCTACTGTGGCTATGTAAGGGGCTATTAGACCGGCCTGTCATTGAGACTTCTGTGGGAAGGACTAGTCCCACACCAAAAGCACCTACCCTGACCCAAGCTATGCCAACCCCAACTCAGACTCAACTAAAGCACTGTAAAAGAGAGTGCCCATTCCAATGACTGCAAGAGGGAACGAAGACGATAAGGACTATGTCTGAAGAAAACCATTCACGGGTATTGTCCTTCTGGTGGTAGATAATATCTATAAAGCTCTTCTTCAGCACAATATTTTGAATGATTTTTTTTCCTATCTGCTTTCTTCACTATCCATCTTTCTCATGCTTATGCAGTAACTGAAAATACTGTGTTGATGATCTTAGCCTTGGTTTCTAGTGACACATCAGTACATTTGATATCTTTCCTGCTTCCTTCATTAGCTGTCCCTCTGAGTCTCAGGCTGAAACCCTGTTGCATAATGACACTACAGAAATAAAACAAGTCTAATTTCTCTTCTTAAGGTCCCAAGGCTGCTATGGAATCCTTTTTCTCATTGGAAAAGCCATTGGATGG
Source organism: Bradypodion ventrale (assembly GCA_035047345.1). Classification (NCBI taxonomy): domain Eukaryota; kingdom Metazoa; phylum Chordata; class Lepidosauria; order Squamata; family Chamaeleonidae; genus Bradypodion; species Bradypodion ventrale. The sequence continues at coordinate 158,083,560 of JAWDJE010000005.1, read as the reverse complement.
TGAATGAGGGAGTCTTTAATTACCAAAAGCCAGAACAGTAAAAATTTTTAGTAAATTAAAAACTTCCCCACCATCCCACTCCTCAAAAACTTTGTAACAGTGAAAGATTCTCCAGGTTCTTCAGGATTTTATTATTATTATTATTATTATTTTGGGGGGGGGGGAGAAATCAGATATGTATTTCTCAAAAAAATAATCATCACAGCTGATTCCAGGAGATGTAAAAAAGAAGTTGGTACATATTTTCATTTATGGTGGGAGTGTACGAATATAAATAAAATATGGGAAATTGTTTTTTTTTAATTAATGAAATGTTGTCTATAAAACTGGAGATGTGTCTGAAATAGCATTATAAATTTCTTCACTGTCATTAAAGTTATACAGGTAGTATGTAGTTAATATTTTTGATATTCTTCACTGTCATTAGTTATACAGGTAGTATGTAGTTAATATTTTTGAGTTCTTAAGGTTCAACTGCAGTTCTACCTTTGCGCTTTCTTCTTTCACCTTTGTAAGGTAATTTCAATTCATTGCAGCATTCTTCCAAATAATGCCATGCCATCTGCAGATCTTAAATTATTGATGATTCTTCCACCAATTTTCACTCCTCCAGTTTTCTGTACAATATATTCTTTATACAGATTTATACAGCTAGAACAGCACGATTGTCTGTCACTTTTGCCTTTGAGAAACCATTCTGTTTCTTCATATTTTGTCCTGTACTGGAGAGTAGCTGACACCGTTCTATGAAGTTTCCAGAGATTACCAGTTTACCTGGCAAATGCAACTGTCTGTCATTTACCTGCTACGCTATTGCACGGCATTGCTCTTGTATAAATCAGAACCTCTCAACCTGAGTTTCTCATGTTGAAAAATGTGGTTTGTTAATTTTCTTTCAAGAATTTTCTTTCAAGAATTTTCTTTCAAGAATTTTGTGAGGGACCAACACAGCGAAGAGTACAAACACTGCAAAGTAAAGCTACTATGCAAATCAGAATCAAAAGCACCTGCTGTATATTGCATGCTTGTTAAAGATTATTTTGCAGTGAGCCCTAGCCTAACTCTAATTTTAAATTATTTAAAATTTTATATCTTGTTTAATGAAGAAAGGAGAAAAGCATACAGGGACATGATAATCAAATTTTAAAAATATGTGTAAAGTTCCAGGAAGCAACATTTCAAAGAGTCCAGAATCTTTATATAGTGAACTTTAAAGAAGACTAAGTGATGTATAGTCTGCCTTAATTAACTTGAAAGCTGTGCCTTGGGTAGAAAAATTGAGAGTCCTGCTAGGTAAATCATTACCTGCTTCTCCTCATGAGAACAGATCCTTTTATCCTTACTCACTTTTCCCCTCTCTTCTTTTTTTGGGTAGACATATCAGACTTGTTAAAAGCTGTTTTGTTTCTATTAGCAGCTTCCAATTTTGCTGTCAAATTTATTTTGTCATATGACCTTGTATGCTACTTAATTGTTTCTGAAAATGGCGAAGTAGCCAGACGGTTTGAAACAAGTGAAAATGGTGTACCGTCTGAGGCAACAAATCTTAACCTATAAAACCAAGTGTTCACCGTTGGAATTGGCTATACGTTGCTATGCGTCGCCCTACTGACCCGCACCCTTCCTTCGTGCGCACGGCCGAATTGCCTACGCAGGTCAACGAAGGATTTAAAAATCCGGCACGGAGGCCTCAGCCCCACAAACGGCAAGAAAGGGAAAGAACTTCACGTCCCAACAGTCACTGCGCCGCGGCGCGCCAGAGCCAATCAGGCTGAGAGGCTCTGGCACGGCGCAGCGTTCGGACACGCGCCGCAGCCAATCAAAAGAAAAGCATTTTAAAAAAAACGCATCACAAACACAAAGCACCAACCCATTACTACAAGCCCCAGCGTCCTGCGTGCCATGAGCGCGCAGAACGAGGAGGCAGCCGGCGCGCGAAAACAAAACTTAAAGAAAGCCGCCTCCGCCGCCATTCATCCCCACAGGCGAGCCAGCATGGCCCGTGGGGGAAGAAAATGAAACAAACCCGCCGCCCCTGCTCTTCCGTTCGAAGAGCCAGCGGCGCGTGAAAAAAAATACAAACAAAAAAACCCCACAACTCCCCTTCTTCACCACGGGCCAGCAAGTATGGCCAACGGAGGAAAAATAAACCTCGGCCGCCGCTGCCCTTCCATTCGAAGGGCCAGCCACCGCGCCAAAAATAAAAACAAACCACCCACCACCCCTCCCCCGCAACTGCCCTTCTTCCCAACAGACAAACAAGCATGGCCCGTGGGAACGAAAGGCACCCTCCCCGCAACAACGCACCCTTCCCAAGGGCCATCCAGCATGGCCCATGGGATCAAAAGGCACCCCCGCCCGCAAGTTCCCTTCCTAACCACGGGCAACCAAGCATGGCCCATGGGAAGAAAAGGCACCCCCGCTGCAAGTACCCTACTTTCCCACGGGCCACCAAGCATGGCCCGTGAGAACAAAAGGCACCCCCCCCCCTAAAAAAGGACGCACCAAAAAACAAATCAAAACCATTCAAAAACAGAAATCTAACCTTTAAAAAATAAACACAAACAAAGACAGGAAAAACATACAACAAAAAACAACAGCCCCCCCCAACAAAAACTCAACTCCCCCCCCAAATAAATAAATAAATAAATCAGAGTGCTTACCATGAAGACGTCTTCACTTCATGGCGACAGGAACTCGAATGACCAAAATAAAGGAAGTAACACTTACCGGAACTGAAACCCAGAGGACAGAAGAGGAGAATGGTAGAGAGGAAACAAAGTTCACCACCGCCACCCAGAGGCCAAAAGAAAAACGAGTAGAGGATGCATTCATGATGTGCTAAATGAGGAGTTCTCAACCTTTTCAAGTTGAGAGCCAGGACACACTCCCTCAGACAGCTTTGGGGGCCGGATGGCCATTTTGCCCTTCCTCCACCACATGGCCCTTCCAGGTGTGGTGCAGGAGTGTGGGGCACATGATAGATAAAGATAAATTCAAAATTCCAAAATGCAGAAAATAAGTTTGCAAAACATTCCAAAATATGCACACTACTCTCAAAAAATAAAAAATTACATAAATCACTTTAACACCAAATTAAATATAAAATTGAAAAAATTTTTTTTTAAAAAAATTAAATTAGTATGAACAAAAATAAAATAAAAAGTCCGCCACAGCCGGACCCAGTGCAAATAAGCCACAAATTCAAAAAAACTTTAAAAACCATTAAACCATTAAACCATTTAAAAACCATTAAAAACCATTGTATATGCTGCCCTGAGTCGGGTTTACCTGAGCGGGCGGCATATACAAATTTGACTAATAAATAAATAAGTAAATAAATAAATAAACACAGCCCAGCACCATTTGTACAGGAAAACAAAAAAAAACCCTTACCTGTGCAAAACATTTTAAAAATGCACGGCATTTTTTTATTAAAAAAACCCCCCAAAAAAAGCCCAGCAACGCCGGGCAACCCATGCTAGTAGTAAATAAGTCTCTCAAAACGTTGTATATTTCTTCAACAATAAATCATTATTGTTGTTGTTCAGTCGCACAGTCGGTTCCGACCCTTTGCGACCCTATGGACCATTGTTCTCCAGGCACCTCTGTCCTCCACCATCCCCCTCAGCACTCCCAGCTCTGTGCCCGTTGTGTCTACAATACCATCTATCCATCTCATCTTTGGCCTCCCCCTTCTTCTTTTGCCCTCCACCTTTCCCAACATCAGGGCCTTCTCAAGTGAATCCTCCCTTCTCATTTGATGTCCAAAATACTTTAGCTTCGTCTTTACTATTAGCCCTTCCAATGAGCAGTCAGTGTTGATTTCTTCTAAGATTGACCTATTTGTTCTCCTCGCTGTCCAGGGTACTCTCAAAACTCTCCTCCAACACCACATTTCAAAGGCATCTATTCTTCTGCGTTCAGCTTTCCTAATTGTCCAGCTCTCACATCCGTACATTACCACTGGGAATACCATTGCTTTGACTATTCTAATTTTTGTTTGCAATGTGATGTCTCTGCTTTTCACTATGTTCCCCAGGTTTCTCATGGCTTGTCTCCCAAGAATCAGTCGCCTTTTTATTTCATGGCTGCAATCCCCATCTGCCGTGATCTTTGATCCCAGGAAAGTAAAATCTGTCACTGCTTCTACTTCTTCCCCGTCTATTTTCCAGGAACTGATTGGGCCTGTTGCCATTACCTTGGTTTTCTTGATATTGAGTCTCAAACCAGCTTTTGCACTCTCCTCCTTCAGCCCAATCAAGAGGTTCTTTAGGTCTTCCTCACTTTCTGCCATTAGGGTGGTATCGTCTGCATATCTCAGATTGTTTATGTTTCTCCCAGCAATTTTAATCCCATATTGTGATTCCTCCATCCCTGCATTTCGCATTATGTGCTCTGTGTATAGATTGAATAAGCAGGGTGATAAAATGCAGCCTTGTCTTACTCCTTTTCCTATTCCAAACCACTCTGTCATTCCATGTTCTGTCCTAACTGTTGCTTCTTGGTTCATGTACAGATTTCTCAGGAGGCATATGATGTGCTCTGGTATTCCCATCTCTTTAATTACTTGCCACATCTTGTTGTGGTCCACACAGTCAAATGCCTTAGTGTAATCAATGAAACAAAAGTAAACTTGTTTCTGGTATTCCTTTGTTTTCTCCATGATCCAACGTATGTTGGCAATGTGGTCTCTAGTCCCCCTGCCTCTTCTGAAACCGGCCTGCACCTCTGGTAGTTCTCTCTCCACATGCTGCTGAAGTCTGTCCTGTATTATCTTGAGCATCACCTTGCTGGCGTGTGGGATGAGTGCAATTGTTCGGTAATTTGAGCATTCTTTGGCGTTGCCCTTTTTTGGGATTGGGACGTATACTGATCTTTTCCAATCCTGTGGCCACTGTTTTGTTTTCCAGATTTGCTGGCATATTGAGTGTAGTAATTTGACGCCATCATCTTTTAGCGCTTTGAAAAATTCAACTGGGATACCATCATATCCACTAGCTTTGTTGTTTGCAGTGCTCTTTAGGGCCTTTATAACTTCGCTCTCCAGGATGTCTGGCTCGAGTTCAGTTTTTTCATCATTGTGGTTATCAGGAGTGTTGAGGTCCTTTTTGTAGAGTTCCTCTGTGTACTCTTTCCATCTTTTCTTAATCTCTTCTGCATCAGCTAGCTCTTTTCCGTCTTTGTCCCTTATCATGGTCATTTTTGCTTTAAATGTTCCCTTTATTTCCCCGATTTTTCTGAAGAGATCTCTAGTCCTGCCTCTTTTGTTGTTTTCCTCCATTTCTTTGCACTGTTCTTTTAGGTAGTTTTCCTTATCTCTCCTTGCTTTTCTTTGAAATTCTGTGTTCAGAAGGTTGTATTTTTTCCTTTCTCTTTTGACTTTTGCCTTCCTTCTTTCCTCTGCTATTTTAAGAGCCTCATCAGACAACCATTTTGCTTTCTTACGCTTCTTTTCTTTTGGTATGGTTTTCTTTGCCGCTTCCTGCATGATGTCCTTTATCTCTGTCCATAATTCTTCTGGCACTCTGTCTATTGCGTCCAGGCCATTATATCTGTTCATCACCTCCACCGTGTATTCTTTAGGGATGCTGTCTAGGTGATATCTGTCTGGTCTTCTTGTTTTCCCTATTTTCTTTAGTCTTAACCTGAATTTTGCGATCAGTAGGTTGTGATCTGAGCCACAGTCTGCTCCAGGTCTTGTTTTTGCTGATTGTATGGAGGTTCTCCATCTTTGGCTGCAGAGTATGTAGTCAATTTGGTTTCGGTGTTGGCCATCTGGTGATGTCCATGTGTAAAGTCGCCTCTTGTGTTGCTGGAAGAGAGTGTTTGCTATGACCAGTGCGTTCTCTTGGCAGAACTCTATCAATCTTTGCCCTGCTTCGTTCTGTACTCCAAGACCAAACTTGCCTGTTATTCCCTCCACTTTTTGATTTCCTACTTTGGCATTCCAGTCTCCTAATATAATTTGGACATCATTTCTTGGTGTCTGTTCTATGAGGTGTTCTAGGTCCTCATAGAACTGGTCCACTGTGGCTTCATCTGCACTAGTGGTTGGTGCATAGACTTGGATTACGGTGATATTGAAAGGTTTGCCTTGAATTCTGACTGACATCATTCTGTCATTTTTGAGGTTATATCCCATTACTGCTTTTCTTACTCTCTTATTGACAATTATGGCTACTCCATGCCTTCTAAGGTTTTCTTGTCCACAATAGTAGATATGATGGTTTCCAGAGCTGAATTCACCCATCCCTGTCCATTTTAGCTCACTGATGCCCAAGATGTCAATGCTTATTCTTTCCATCTCATTTTTTACCACTTCCAGTTTACCTTGGTTCATTGATCTCACATTCCATGTCCCTATGCAGTATTGCTCCTTACAACATTGCATTTCCCCTCCCCCTTTCCTGTCCCTCCCCTTTCTCCCCTCTGAGGTGTTAAGCATCCTGTATCACCTAGCCTGCCCTTTTGTTTTGCCTTTTGTTTTGGTCAATAGGGTTCTCTTGGCAAGATTTATGGCGTGGTTGCCGGTGTCTGCGCCATTTTTCTCTCCTCATACATTTTATCACAGTTTTTAAAAGTTTAAAAACATTCAAAATTGTCTCTTGAAATTAATTAATTGTATGATACTTCTCATCAGTTTGTGTAGTAAATCAAAATAAATCCAATTGGATAATGTTTTAACAGTCCATAAATTTGATAATATATCTTCAGTTGTAAAAATCTTCTCATAAGTTTATGTACAAAAATCTTAATGAAATATCAACATAGTCTCTCTTCATTAGAACTCAGAAATGAAAATCTTCTTATAATTTTATGTACAAAATGAATAAAGATCAAAGCTGTTCCGGTAATTTTTCAGCTTTTCAAAAATCTTCATCAAGATATCTTAAGAGTTAATAGAAAAATATTACATCGATAATGTAACAGACTATAATGATGTTGATAGTCTAATAATTACACATCCCAAAGGTTCCCCTCTTGATTGACAACACGTATCTTAATCACGTGCTAATCTGTGGAGTGTGCTGAGTGTGTATTGGAATGCTAATGACGTAATTGCCGCTCTCCTTGAGACTTAGCGTTTCTCAACCTTAAAGAGAATATTGAAACTACTGTGTAACTTAACTAAATATGAAGTGATCTAAATAAAAGTAAAGACTCCCTAAGATTTTCATGACAAGATTTTCACATTAGTTTAGAAAAAACAACTCATACATTAACATCTTTTGTCTTAAAAGAAAAACTCAATAGAGGTTTCAATGATACAAACATACCCCTTGTTGGTCTGAGCACTCTGCTCCCCTCCCCACAATGGGAATCACCTTTGCACAGACTCAACAGGCGCCACACCCTCACATCGCATGTGAGCTGCCCACCTTTCACCAGACGGGTGAGGAAGGAAGCACTCCCATCGGGCTGCTGGGCAGAGGAGCAGTTTTTGGATAATGTAGTTGATTGGCTTGCATAGTCCTTTGTGTCAAGGTCATTTTCTGGAAATGCAGATAAAATGTTTGAATATTCAGAAGACAGAAAAAAATATAAAACATTTATGTCTGGCTGTATGAGTTTAATAAAAGGAAGAAAATGTAGAGCTTTTTCTCTGCATTCAGTTCATCAGTATTACATGGGGCCTAAAAGTTAAAATATATTCTGAAGAAGGGGGAAATTGTACAAGATGCAAAATATTTGTCAGACTTAACCCTTTTGGGATAAATGCCAGCCAGCTGTGGTGAACTGAAGCTTCTTATTTTTCCTTAGAGGTCTATAACATTGTATAGGACTCTGAGAGAGATGTTCATGCATTAGACTGCATGGCCTGACATGTGCAAGCATGTGGCTAAACTCTAGGCAGGTTGAGCTTTTAGCACAGCATGCCAAATGGTTGAGTGAATAGATGTACTTGTCATTGTTCCACATTGGCTGTGATGAGAGTTATTTAAATATCCTTCCAGTCCTGGGCTTCAGCATATATAAATAAAAGCTGCATTTAATATTACAGTAGTTTGGGTGGCTGCCATTTGCTAAAGGTGAGCTCCAGCTCTGTGTGTTGTAACTCCGTCCTGATGGATGCATGAACTGACTCTACAGAAGCAGCTCACTGTGCTCCTAACCTCCTTACTTCCCTCTTGTGGTCCTAGTAAAAGAGCCCTCCTCTATTTGCAATGGGAGGAAAGCCCCCTTTTGAACCTACTGGGAATTCCTGGAGTTTGGAGCAAGAGGAGATGAGGACACTTGGAAAGTGTGCGTAAAGTTCTGATGAGACAGAAGATCCTACAGCTAAATATTATATGTTTCTATAGTAAGAGAAAATTAGCACAGGGCAACTACCCCTACTATTGTGCAAATTAGAGACTCTAGCCCCGTGACGGTGAACCTTGGCACTCCAGATGTTCTTGGACTTCAATTCTCAGAAGCAACTCATCTGGCCCACACCGCCCTCATCGCTTTTGGAAGCGGAAGTAAAATGGGGTGGGACGAGGGTGGTACGGGCCGGATGAGTCGCAGTAAACCCATTCATGTGGATTCATGGGGGCTTGGGCTTCTGGGAATTGAAGTCCATGAACACCTAGAGTGCCAAGGTTTGCCATCACAACTCTAGCCTATGAAGAAACACAGGAAATTTTCTGGCCATCATAGCTTGTTTACTTCATTTCCTGGCTTGTCTTGAAGCAACCCTCTTCTAACACCAGCAGAATGAGTAATTTGTACCAGTTGGAGAGTTACTGGCTGGAAGAAATGATTGGAAGAGTTTAGGAATTAAGTTTTCCATCTCTGATCGCCTCAAGAGAGTATAATCACAGCAACAGTAACATGCACAGGCAAGGTGATGAAGAATTTGGGTTTTAGGTGTATCCCTCATGAAATATCAGAGCCAGTAAGCCATGCTGCTTAGAGAATTCTGGGAATTTTCCTACAAAATGGAACTTTGCCTATCTCTGGTGATTGCACATAGAGCTGACTGCTAGGTAAAGGTAAAGGTTTCCCTTGCTCAAAAGCCAGTCATATCCGACTCTAGGGTTCAGTGCTCATCTCTGTTTTACAGATGAAGAGCCAGCACTGTCTGTGCAAGCATGTGGCTAAACTCTAGGCAGGTTGAGCTTTTAGCAGAATGCTGTTTACCTTCCCACAGAAGTGGTCCCTATTTATCTACTTGCAATTTCTTGCTTTCAAACTGCTAGGTTGCCAGGAGCAGGGACAAAGACGGGAGCTCAATCCATCCTGCAGTATTTGGGAATTGAACTGCTGACCTCCTGCCTTCCAGTCAGTGTCTTAGCCACTTGAGTCACTGCTAAGATTCTGTTAATTCACTCACCTAAGACAGGTGCTTGTAGTTTGGAGGTCTTAGGACAATATTGGTGAACCTATGGCATGTGTGCCAGAGATAGCACACATAACCCTTTCTGTCAGCACATGTGCTATCATTGGCAAGCCCCACCACCCCATGCCACTGACACCAATGGCAATGCCACTTCCCTACCCACCCTTCTCCCTCCGCCAATAGGGAGCTGGAATCCCGCCCTGGAGCTGGCAGGTGCATGCAAGCACACACATATGCACCGCCCGAGGCATGCCAGCGATATCATGTGTTCATAAAGACTTTTATAGTCAGCATAAAGATCGGTGTTTTAATTTGCTGTCTAAACTCAATAGGTTTGAAGTGAAAATTGCCTCCTGTTATTCATTATAAAAAGTGACACAGTTACACTTTCTTTTATTATTTGTGATTAACAGATGACTTCATTTTGAGAAGACAATATCCCATTATAATTTAGTGTTTTATTATATTGTAAAAATTGGTAAATCATAAAACGTTAGATTGCTTGGCAAATTTTGTCACTAAGGGAAAGATACATTCTTGTCTGTTTCTGAAGACTAGTTAATTTTTCTGCTGGCCAGTTGAAACCATTCTTGGAACCTGTAACCATAATAGCTTGCTCCTTCCCTGATCTGATATTTACCTATGTCAGGTTGTGACATGGCTGTCATGCGCATGATTTTGCCACAGAGTGAATGCTGTCTGGTTGGATTTGAACATACCATTACAAACTTAGATGTTCAAGCTTTTACTGCTGTGTGACATTTTGTGGACTTCAGAGTCTAAAATCTCTGACCATTTCCCATGCTATAATAATAATTTTGTGGCAGAAATTATGCTGGCTTGAAAGGATTTTTGCTGGAGGAACTTTGTTCAGGGGATGCCCAAATGAAGCTCCTTTCAGGTCCCCAAGATCTTTTTCCCACCAAAGTGGTCCCTATTGATCTACTTGCAATTTCTTGCTTTTGAACTACTAGGTTGGCAGGAGTTGGGATAGAGATGGTCTCGAGCTGCTGACTTGCTGGCATTCCAGCTAACAAGGCAAGCTTCTTAACCTCGGAGGTACTGCAGCCCCATTTTCCATGCTGATTGGAGTTACTGGAGCTTGGAACTGCAGAATATTTGGAAGGCCAAAGCCTTTCAAATAGATAAATGCCTCACCTTTGAAGCCAATACATTTGGCCCTGAGTGGTTTCACCAGAAACCATGGCCATCTAGACTGAGAGGTTCTTGCCCAAACATTGGCTGAAGATAGAAGCCTGACATATATCTAACCATCTAGTCAGTGTTCTATTTTCTGGCATTATAAGTTTCTAGGATATTGCCCTGAGGTCTTTTCCATACCTTTGCTACATGATACTGTTGGATAGAGAAGATTGGATGTAAGGTTGATGTGTTATACTGTTACCTGAAAATTGGCAACCTTTTAAATTTTATGGGACCATTCACAGGCAGTGTTGAATCAGGAACAAACTCACAGACAAATTGTTTTGATACAAATTCAAAGATGTTTACTTATGAATCAAATAAGGAAATAAAGTACCAAATAGAAAATAAGAAGTCCACTTAGATGGAGTTCACTTTAGAAATACAGAAGGTTGCTTAAAAATACTTAGACATATGGAGTTACTAAGGAACAAAAACTTACTTATAAATGAAGAAGTTACGCAGAAATGAAGAGCATACTTAAAGATAAAGAAGTTACATAGAAATGGAAAAGTTACATAGAGATAAAGAAACTACTCAGGAATAAAGAGCCTACTTACAGATAGAAATTATTTAAGAATACAGGGTAAGGAGAAAACCACTACAGAGAAGCATGAACAATCAACACCACAGATAGCATGAAAATATTCTGGGCAATATTGGTTCCAGAGAACACAAAAGGCCTTCAATGTGACTGGTTGGAGCATCAGTAGAAGGAGGGGCAGGAGGGCAGGAGAAAGAGAAAGCTATGTAGAAAATCACACAAGGGAATAAGATGTTAGAAATGAGGAGTTTGCTTAGAAATAGAAATCAGATGAGGAAGAGAAAAGAAAAATAATGGAAGTAAGGCCGTTTGCACCCTGAAATGCATCATTTCAGAAAGGCAAAGGGCCCACTCTTTTACCTATCCCTAAGCTGGAGTCCGGTGAGAGAGAGAGAGAGCGCATCTCCAAAAACACCCTCCTTTATAGATGAAAATAATTCAAAATCCAGTCAGTCCCTCATTGGCTCAACAGGAGCACATGGTAAATTAATGATGGACATGTCCCCTCCTCCATGAAGGAAGCGATGCCCAAAATATCACAAATATCACGTAGCAAATGGCTAAACCCCCACATTGCATAGCCATAAATCTTAACACCAAAACGTTCAACTGAGTTCTTCCCAGGCAGCCCATTTCTAGAGGCAGGTCTTTGATCTGTGAGGGAAGAAGGCATTGCCACCTCCCTGTTAAATCTGCCTCAGGTTTTGAAGGAAGGTCAGCTTATTCCAGGTAAAATGTTTTTATTAAAGGTAAAATGTTACAGTGTAAAAACAAGGGTGAAATATAAGTACACATATTGAAATATGCTTAAGCATCAGGATGCTTATGTCTGAGGAAAGTCCCTTTAACTGCGAGGCATTTCATGTGAAGAACATTTTTTCTTTTAACAATAATATTTTATGTACATACAAAACATATGAAAACAATCACATAAACACTCAATACAAAACAAAATTAACAAAAATATACCATATGCACTTCCCCCTAGTAAATACAATATTGTTTAACCCTTTCAAATAATCTTTTTTGTTTATGATCTTATTTAAACACGTTAATTATTGAATTACATAATTACCTTGCACCCTCTACCTGGGACCTTGACTATTATTTCTTCTGCTTTTCATATTTTCCATCCGTTATTTCCAAAATTTTATGACTTCCTGATTTGGTTTAGCTCCCTTTGCTTTCTGAAAGACATAGTTGACAAATTCTCCCCATATAAATTCAAACTCATTGTTCTTTTTCTCTCCTTTCTTAAATTTTGTTTTCCATTCATTTAAGAACCAATTCTTATCTTGTATTACTTCTAATTTTGTTTCTTCCCAAATAACCTTCTCTTCACTTATTAATGCTTTGAGTTGAAATGCAATATAGCAGTGGTTCGTAACCTGGGTTCAATCGAACCCCAGGTGTTCAGTGAGTCAGTCTGGGTTCAATCAAAACCTAGGGGTTTGGTGAGTCATTCTGAGGGGTTCGGTGGATGTGTGTGTGTGTGTGTGTCCATTCACCAGGGTATTTATGGCAATTTCTATGAAGGGTTCAGTGAATGCATGTATGAAATTTGTGGGGCTCAGTACCTCCAACAAGGTTAAAAACCCCTGCAATATAGTAATTTCTCAAATTTGGTAGCCCTGCTCCCCCTGTCTTTCGAGAGGTATACCATAAACTTTTACTTAATCTTGATTTTTCCCCCTCCATTACAAAAAACATCAATCATATACTGCGAACCTTTTGTTTCTTTTTTTGTAACTTTTATTGGTAACATTCCAGACAAGTAATTTATTATCGGTAAAATCTTCATTTCACATATAACCACTCTGCCTAGCCAAGATAACTTTGTTTTTTGTACCTCTCTATTAATTCCTTTATTTCAACTCTGTCTTTATTGTAATTCATTTTTTTTAATTCCTGAGAGTTCTATGAGATATCAATTCCTAAATATTTAAGATTTGATTTGACTTTTATATTATATTTAGTTTCAGTCTCTCTAATGTCTACTTTGTCTTTATTACACATTATCATCTCCATCTTTTTCCAATTTATCTTATTCATATGTACTCGAGTATAAGCTGACCTGAATATAAGCCGAGGTACCTAATTTTGACCTGAAAACACAGGGAAATAGGTTGACCTGAGTATAAGCCGAAGATGGGAAATTCAGCAGCTGCTAGTGAGTTTCAATAATCAAAATACAAGAAAATATGATAAAATTAATTAAATTGTTGGCACGTCTTAATCTGGTGTGGTCTAGGGACCCTCATGGTCATTGACCCGAGTATAAGCTGTGTCCCCTTTTTGGGACTCATTTTTGGGGTTAAAAAGCTTGGCTTATATTCAAGTATATACAGTAAGTCCAGTTATTATCCCAAAATTGTGTAAATGATTTTATATTACATTCATTACTTTCAATGGGTCTTTAATTATTAACATAGTATCATCTGTGAATAAACTAATTTTAACTCCCTTTATACCCTTAATTTTATCATCTTGTCTACTTGTATTGGCCAGTAGTTCCATCAGTGAAATAAGCAACAGGGGAAATAAAGGACAACCTTGTCTAGTACCACAACTTATCTCTATGTTGTCTGTTATGCCATCATTTACAAGGATAGAGACTTGGTTCTTCTTGTATAATTGCTTTATACTCCACTGAAATTTCTCCCCAAATCTCATTGCTTGAATTAGTTCTCTCAATGTCACTCACTGCACTGAATTGAGCACCTTAAATATGTCTGTAAGACTGGGGATAATGGGTGGTAGTGTTTCATGGGCCAATTGCTCTTGCCCCAGTCTTTTGGCCTTCCCAGTCACGAACCAGGCCGGAGATGGTATCTTCAGTAGTCTGAATATTTTATCAAGTCATTACAGTCATGCAGAGCATTCCATAGCAAATAGTGTCAAAAACAAGAAACCTAGCTAGAAGCCAGGAGGGCCTCCACCCTAATCCCCATGGCCATGCACCTACCAGGCCTGGTGGAATGCAGGCTTGTCTCCCATAGAAAGAAAAAGAGAAGAAAAGAACCAGGATAGCAAAAGCTTGCTGCCAAAATTGTTACATGGAATATATATGGTTACATCATTCCAGGACCTCCTTCCAGCCCCTTCCAGCTGTCTTCCAATCCCCAGCCCTATTGGGGTTAATTAGAGGGCTCAGTCACTCTGCTTCAACTCCACCCCACTTTCTCACTCCCTCTCTGGCCAGCCCCCGCCCTTGGAATTTCCTGCTGATAGTCTCCCTCAGGCCACCAGCATTCCATAGGAACGAAGAAGAGAAGAAGAAAGGCCCTTCCCAAAGGGTGGGGGCGACTCACTCCTGCCATACAATGTCCAATGTAATTATTCCTGCCTTAATCTTGGTCTGGTTGGCATACTCAATTAAATTTAATACCCTTCACACTAGGTCCAACATTTGTCTCCCTTTGACAAAACCCGTCTGATCCTTATTAATATACTTCTCAAAGATACCATTTAATCTATTTTCTAAAATAGCTGTAAATAATTTAGCATCTTGATTTAAAAGGGAGATGGGATGGTAAGAGTCAATCAGTGTCGTATCTTTTTCCGGTTTAGGAATTCATACAATCTGCACCCATCTCCAGGAGGGAGGTATTTCCCCTCCCTCAAGAATATAATTAAATAGTCTATTTAGGTTTGGGATTAAAAGTATTTGGAATCTCTTATAGAACTCTGGACCCAAACCATCATCTCCCGCTGTTTTTTCTATTTTATTGCATCTTTTATTTCTTTGTTTGTAATCATGTCTTCCATCCTTTTCTTATGGTTAATATTTATCTTATTATTACATTTTAAATAGCATCTTACTTCTTGATTTTTGATTGTAGATTTTTTTTCTACATCAAGACAACTATAAACCAGCAAAATAGAATGATGTATGGAGAATCTCATTGCTAATCGATAAATAGTTCAAAGTCATATATAGCATAGCAGTCACAAGAAGATTGAGGAACACAAAATCTGGCTGGGAAGGTCTAAGTATGAGTAGAAGGCATTTCAAGCAACTCTTCCAGCCTATAATTGAGGTGTTTGTAAACCAGGCCTCTTAATATATCGTCTTTTCATATATCTTCCCAAAGACTACCCTAGTCAGAAGGAGTCCTTTCCTATAGCCAGATGCAGTTCTGCTTGTGTCTTTATTTATTGTAGCTTTCTTTGGCTGAAAGGAGGATCCCCTTTTTTTCCCCTTCCAGGGGCAGAATCTTTCAGAGGTTATTTTGCCACACTCTCTGGGGGTCCATGGTTTTCAGGGATTTGGAGGCTGGGGATCCTCCTCTGATTATGATCCCTTCAGGAGGGGCATGATGATCTTAATGATCTTTCAAGGTCACCTTGGGGCAGGCAAAGTCTAGCCTACCAGATGTTACAGAATTGCAGTTCCCAGTATTTATCATGGCTATGCAAGCCATGGCTGATAGGATTTGCAGTTCAGCAACATCTGGAGGGGATCACACTCCTTCCCTCTATATCCATAATAAAACTATGGCAGTAATTTTCAAATATAACAGAAAAGTTTAACACTCAATTTAAAGATATTGGCCTAAATCTAACTGCTATTCCCAACTAAAATAGATGTATTGAATTGACTGCTGAATGGCAAGACATTTCTATAAATCCAATTGATTCAGTGGTCTCTTAACAGGGACAAGCATTTAAGAGAGTGCTAACAGTAGTGTCTTTCCACAGGGCTCTATACTGAGCTGGAGAAATATCAAGTTATAAAATATATAATCATTGAATAATGGTGTTAGAAGGGGCCTATAAGACCATTAAGTTCAGTCCCTTCAATGCAGGAATCCAAATCAACGTACAGTGGAACCTCAGTTAACAGATGGCTCGGTTAAAATAAAAATTGCATAACAAAAGGAAATCCATAGAAAATAGTGGCTCAGTTTATGGAATTTTTTTGGAATTGATTAATTGGTTTTCATGCATTCCTATGGGAAACTGTGTTTTGGTTAATGTATTTTGGTTCTCAGTGCATTCCTATGGGAAATTGCATTCAGCGCATTCCTATGGGAAATTTGGTTAAAGTAATTTTTGCTGTAAGAAACATCCCAAAGAACACATTAATTATGTTAACTGAGGTTCCACTGTATATCTGACAGATGCTTAGCAAATTTTCTCTTGCCTGCCTCTAGCACCACCTCCCAAAGCAATCGGTTCTGCTCTTAACAATTAGGAAGTTTTTCCTAATATGTATTCAACTAAAATCTGGATTCCTGTAACTTGAGTTTCTCATTATGTGTCCTGCACTCTGGGATGTATGAGAACATATCCTGCCTCTCCTCTGTATGTCAAATTTTCAAGTATTTGAGGAGTACTATCATATCTCACCTCAGTCGTCTTTTCTTAAGACTAAACACGCCCAGTTCTTTCAGTCTTTCGTCTTAAGGCTTGGTTTCCAGTTCTCTTATCATCTTTGTTGTCCTCTTTTGAACTTGTTCCATGTTGTCTGCATCCTTTATCAAGTGTGATGTCCTAAAGACAGGTCCTAATTAGTGTCAAACAGAGGGGAACTAGTACTTTGTGGGATTAGGTGACTGCACTTCTATTAATGCAGCCTAAAATAGCACACCCTTCTTCTTCTTTTTTTGCACTCATATCACACTGTTGGTTCATATTCAGCTTGTGATATTCATCAATTTCATGACTCTTCTCTGATAAGAATTGGTAGATCATTGTTCTATTTGTTCACTATTTTCTATCCTGATCAGCAGCAGTTCATTTGAATTTCAGTCTTTCCCAGCCCTGCTGGCTTGTACAATAATCAAGATCCCCCTCTCTTTTATGAATGGGGTGGGTGGATTTTAACGGGGAAGGTTTTTATCTGTTTTTATATTTTTATGCTTTTAGCTGTTTGTGTTTAGTTTGTTATTTGTGACTATGTATTTATTGTGTATTTTTTAACTGCTATGTGAGCCGCCCTGAGTCGGTTTTCCTGAGTGGGCGGCATATAAGCATGAAAATTAAATTAAATTAAATTAAAATACCTATAAAAAATTAAAGTTCATGGATTGAACTTTGATCTCCCAATATGCAAAAGAAAATTTTTACTAGGGATCTATAGTGTTTCCCCAAAGTATACATGTACTGTGCTTCTTTGCTAGTATGCCTTCTGCGTGTAGAGAAGAGAAAGAAGAGAAATGGTTAATTAAAACAAGGATGTGTAGGATTTGCTTTTATGATAGAGTATTATCAGTAATCTTTCTTCAACATAAAGTCTTGCGAAGGAACAAACCTGACTAACAATTTTTGTTTTTCTTCTTCAGTCACATAAACAGAAGGACACAATTTGAAAACCCAGTTTTGGAAGCAAAAAGAAAGCTACAGCAGCGTACCATGCCCAACACAGAACTTGGACACAAGCCTATGCCGGCCCAAGGTTTCCGAGGTACAGAATCATGTCAGCCCGCCGTATTTTACAAATAAAGCCATTCCCTTAAGTTTTTCATTATTTTATAACATTTAAGATATGCATAGTTTTAAAAGCTACATTATGTTTCATCATGAAAACAAGTGAAAACAGAAAGGGACTTGGGTTTGCTTACAATCTTAGGTTACAAATAACTGATTTAACAAAAACAAGTTAAAGCCTAATCATCTAGCAAAGGATGTCTCAGATTGGTCCATAGTAAATGAAACCAATTCAAGGGATGGGGGTAAACCTATCTCCAGCCCATTGAAAACAAAACAAAACCCAAACTGCTTAGCTGATAAAATGTGCTGCTCTGATTGGAAGCTGAAAAATATCAAATTATTAAAAAAAATAATGTGGAGGTTACACAGTTTTATTGCCAAAGGAGCAGAAAGGAAATATGGAAAGCTTTTATTGCCCCCAAAGGGAGGGAACAACCAAAAGGAAAGTACTCACAATTTAAAGGAAAAACAAAAGAGAATTATTCATTGTAAGTGCTATCACCTCAACAATTAGGTATGCAGATATTCACAGTATGCATAGTATACATGTTGGTTGATACTCTTGTTTCTTCTTCATTGTAAGTCGAAAACAGACGTGATTTTTAAATGCATTTGATGTCTTCATTTTTATCCTTTAACTATTTCAACTGCAAGTGGATGAGCACTTTGGCTTCCAAATTATAGGCTTGCAATATATTCTCCACCAAAACTGCTGTTAGCTTCCTTCAATGACAGTGGAAACATCTCTTCCATGGTTTATGATGTGCACCAGGGAGGTGGGGAGGGGTGAAGCATACATAGTACTGATCATGGGTGCTCTTGTCAAAAACATCTACCACACATTTACCACTAATCTTACACACACCCCATAGCTGATATCACAAAAGGGACTCATTAAATGCATTCAAGCACTTAATGGTTTCTGTTCAAGGACATATCCCTCAACCTGTAGTGTGTGCTGTCAGATTATGGGTAGGCATTGGTAGATGTTTTTGACAAGATCACCCATGAATCTTGATCAGTGTCATACTGGCTATGATTATGGGAGATGCCATCCAAAAGGACACCCAAGTTCTCTAGCTCTATATTAGAGGAATAATCTCATTGAAACTGACACAGCCTCCTTTCCTGAGAGAAGTAGCTACGCCTCGTGTTTAGATCACAAGGGCTTTTAATTCTATTTGTTGGAAATTATATGAATAAGTATATTGATTTTGAAGAGTTGAATGCAAGTAGGGGGGAAATGGTTTACAGTCTATTTTTGTAGAGATTAAATTATTTACATAAGCTTGTAGGCAAAGAATGAGGCTTCTTCTCCTTTATAACAGTAGAAAGCTCCTCATCAACATTACCTAGGCCCAAACATGTTCACCCGCGCCCTGCTCCTCAGAGGTCTCGCAGTGTGAGTGACCTGTCTCAGTGTCGGCGGGACATTGCTGGAGTATACAGGCTGTATGGTATGTCTGAGTGCTGCTACTTACCCAGGCCGCACTTACGTAAAAAGTAGTAAGCTAAGTGTTGTTGTTTTTAAAGTCACCAACCTTTTCACCTTGTTCCATACCTTTTCTCACATATTAAAGCACAAAACACAGGCACTGAGTGTCAGGTGAGGTTTTTTTGGGTTTTTTTGCCTGCTGTTCTTTGTCACACTTTACAAAGAATCCCATTGAAAGGTCATGTCAAGGCCATTGAACCCTAAACTAAAATTCTGTTTGTTGAGAACAGAAACGTTGGTAGATGCATTATTTAGTGCTATGGAAGAATACAGTTATATAGCTATTCAGTATTATTGTCTTGCAGGAGTTCTCAACCTTTTTAAGCCAGGGGCCAGGTCACACTCCCTCAGACAGCTTTTGGGGGCCGGATGGCCATTTTGCCCTTCATTCACCACATGGCACTTCCTGGTGTGGTGGAGGCAGTGGAGTGCCACATGAAATTGTGCCCAAATGCCCCAAGTTGAGAATCCCTGTTGTATTGTAAAACTAATTCAAGAAGAAAAGCTTTGTTTTCCCCTAAAATAAATAAATAATGTAATTAACTACCATGCACCACCTTTTCAGTTTTTTTGGCAATGTTTTAGACCCCAAAAATCCAACTGCAAATTAGTAGAGAATTCTTTTAGATGCAGAAATAAACACTACCTTAGATAAGCCAAACTTCGCCTTACTGATTTTTGTCTTAAGTAGAAAATAACTCACTAATGCTTTGTTTCTCTCATAATTGCTTGCACTTTTATTTTGCTCCCCCACTCCCCAAATGCCACTATGTTGCCTGCTATTGCTTCTGCTGATGTTTGGGAACCCAATCCTTATGAGCTCTCTTTTACAGCATGACCCAAATATTGTTGTGTTGGTTTTTTCCCCCCTCTTTATGTTGACTTGATGTAGAAAAACCACTCTTCACCCGAGATGCCTCACAGCTGAAGGGGACTTTCCTCAGCACGACTCTTAAAAAAAGCAATATGGGTTTTGGATTTACCATCATTGGTGGAGACGAGCCTGATGAGTTTCTCCAGGTGAAGAGTGTCATCCCTGATGGGCCTGCAGCTCAGGATGGCAAAATGGAAACAGGTAGGTGAGAAAGTCTCTTGTTTGGAGAAGGATGAAATTCAGTAAAAGCTGACTGCGTAATGTCAACTGCACTGATAATGTTATAATCCAGGGTTTCCCAACATAAGGCCCAGGGGCTGAATCTGGCCAACAGTGCCATTTCATGTGGCCACCCACCCCTTCAAGGCCATTCAAGAAACAAAATGGTCACCTCTTTGAAGCTGTTGGGGCAAAATGGCCACCCCCATTGTGCAGGCAGGGCAAAATGGCCATCCAGCCCTTGAAGCTAACTGAGAGAACATGACCCAGCCCCTGGCTTGAAAAGATTGGGAACCCCTATTATAATCTGTAATGCTATCGTTTCCTAGCAAAACCTGAAGAATAAATGGATTGGGAGTAACTATGTTGTCTGTATTTTTTTTACTTTTTCTTTTATAATGACTTCACTCATATTGTTACTTTTCAAAAATAACATTTTGACTGGAAACAGTGCTATTTTTCAGTGTTACTGTGTACTCTTTATTTAGGGGGAAATTATTTTGCATAGGGGCCATGTTTTATACTTGAAGGGATTTTTTAACAATACTGAAACATAGCTATAAAAGTAGCGTGCATGTCACTCACTGTTGAAAGAAGATTTTTGAAGCAGTGTTTGAGATTATATTCTGAAAACAACATTCCAAGCTTTGTTTATATATAAATGTCTGTGTATAAGTTTTAAAACAGAAACAGTAGCTAGTCTAAATTATGCCTCTTTTATTCAGAATGCTGGCCTCTCTGAGTGCCTAACCAACCAGGAGAACTGGGAAAGTTGTTTTGATAAGGCGAGGGACTGAAAACTGGCTGACTTCTTACTTTTCTAAAGACATTAGGACTCTGAGACTGAGTAATGGCAACTTTATGATTCCTATACTGTATGCGAATTTACATGTTCAATAATTTTATCAGTCCAGCAAGTCTTAAGGGCAACCTATTTCAGGAGGCTTCTGTACACCCTGAGAAGTTCCACAATAAATAATACAGACATGTGCATTATGAAATACAGCTAGAAGCACGACTATGATTTGTGGACATCCTCGCCCTATCCTGAATCCCTCTAAGGATTGCCCAAGATAAAAAGGATCTCTAGGGAGCCTCAGAACCTATGAGGAATTGTAAATTTTTAATTAGTGATAAAAGGCTGACATGATGCACCAATATGATTTCAGCCAGCATATAAGAATTTGCACACACACAAAAAGCTTTTTGGAGACTCTCAGAAATGGCAGGATTCAAGGCGATTGGGCTATAGAAACACTTAGATTGTGCTTATATTTTGTTATGTAGATGTCTGCATTTAGAAAATTAAAACTTGATCCATTTTATAATGCTGGCTGAAATATAATAGTTCATCACAGCTAGAGAAAATCAATTAAAATCAGTGAAACAGAGGAGTTGACTCACTAGATCCCTGTTTTCAATGGCCCCACTCTATCTGTAACTTACAACTAGATCTTAGCCGTTATTTTAACCAGTTCATATCCAATTCACCCCTATGATAATTATGCACAAAATATTTTTTAAATCCTTAACTCCTGCATGTCTATGATGGGTTGTGTTACTAACAGGGAAATGATGTCATACAAGGTATTTGTTCTAGTCCTGTCATTGCATGTTGCTAGAATGTGATAGGAAATAGGTTATAGTGTACTTTCCACTTGAATATATCTTTTTATAGCATATTTAGATGTGGTTATGTTGGACAGAAAGGAACAAGAGGAGGCAACTGGTGGATAGGGAAATTATAGATAGGGAAAGGCAAGAGGAAAGGGCAAAAAAGAATGGGAAAAGTGATAGTAAACTCTTGAACTCAGTGCTACATTTTGGAAAAGTTGCTTTCCCAGACTAAAATTCCAATAAACCCTCTTTTCAAAAAGTTTTAAAGCAAGATACTACTATTTATTTGATACTGTCCATCATTTGGGAATACAGTGCTACCTCATACAACGATTTTAATCCATTCCACAGGGCTCGTTGTTGTACGAAACAATTGCTATATGATGCATGCATTGTATAGCGATTTTCCCTATGGGATGTATCGTACAATGATATTTTTTTTTGCTAAGTGTTTTTTCCCATTGAAAAATTTTCCCATTGAAAAGTGTTTTTTCCCATTGAAAATCTGTTGTACAGATTTTTTCCATAAGGAAAATTGTTATGCGGGATGCCATTTCCCCCCAAAACCTAATTGTTATGCAATTTTGTTGCTATACGCAGCGATTGTTGTATGAAGATCCACTGTACATGCTTAATTAATATGCCAGTTCAAAAATACACTAATTAAATATGGAGTTGTAATAAAATCTATGGTAAAAAGCATGGCAATGTAAAATAAAGTGTTTATTCTTTTAACTGTAGTCTTCATTCTGCAAACTGCCAAGTAATATGGATAAAATGAAATATATGTAGGAATATAGAATGAAATTGACAAAGATTAAAAGTGTATTGCATCTAAACATGGGATCCATCTATATATTCTAAAAATAGACAGTGCTTGCATCAATGTTCTTGAAAGCCCTTCCTTCCACCTCCTCACTCTCATTTGCATGTGCATATATAACATATCAAGATTGTGTACATAAATTTAAATTCTTATGTTTTTCAAAGGAGGGTGATTTCTAAAAACAGATCATGTCTTTCCCCTTCCTTTTTTTAACTCCACTGTAATTTTATCACTTTCATTTAATCTGAGCCTTCTCCAATGCCAAAGTAATAGCTGTATATCCCCATTTATGTTAAGCAAAATCTCTGGATAAAGTCTTTGCTTGCATGTCAAAATTATTGAATTCAATTTCCCTTGGGGTTTTAGTTTATTGCATTTTCTTCTGAGCTGCCCACCCTCTGCCTTTTGCTTTCTGAGTCAGGCAGTTTTATATACTTTCTCCACACTGTTACAAACCTAAGATAAGCCACAGCTTCAAATAAGATTTCGACTATTGGAGAGCTCAGCCTTTCTTGGTTTGTGATGGAAAATAATGGGATATGAATCAGAGGTAAAATATCATTATCTTAGGCATTGGTTTGGGGTCTCTCTTGGAGAGTTTAAATTTGCAGAAGACATAATCTTCAAATAAAAGCTTCAGCACTCCCATCATTATGTGTACTTCTGGAGGCAAGAATTAATTACTTACTGTCATTTTTTCCCCAAACAGCTGCTGTATTTTCTTTGGTCTTTGCTGTACCATTGCCACTTTTTCTTTATCATCTTCGCCTTTCCTCTTTCCTTTTGTATGAAATATTATCTTTGTCTGTGCATGATTGTTTTGGGGTTTTTCCTCTGTGTTTTCTTTCTCTTATATTTTGCACTCCTATTCTTCTAATTCTTCTTCTTCCCTTTTTTTTTTTTACAATTTTCTGCCTCATCTTGTATCTACACATAGATTGTTTTCTCTTGGGATTCTGTAGCTTGTAGGTACACATTAGTTCACAAGCAGTTGATGGGAGCTTGAAATTAATGTCTTCACCATTTTAGTCCATGATTTAACTGCTTAAACATGGATTACCCCACCACCACCATAGTACCTGAAACTTAAATGAGTAACAGAGAGAGTAGTAGGAATCAGTCAGTCAGTCAGTCAGTTTAATTTATATCCCGCCTTCCTCAGCCGAGGCCGACTCAAGGCACTAACAACATAATCATACAAAATAACAATACAGAGGTACAATAAATCTAAAATAGATAGCAATACAGGTAAGCATAATATCAAAATGCAAAAAAAAAACCCTACACAACATAATTACATCATAAAAATACAATAAATATAAATATAATACAGAGAACCCAACATAGCAAAAACCCCATGTCCGCTGGAGAAAGTCGTAGGAGCAACAGCATTCTTTCAAGTCAGTTGTGATTTACGGCAATCATTTCCAATCAAAACCAGGGTTTTCTAGATAGTTTACCATTCCCTTCTCCTGGGAGGCATCCTAGGACTGTACACTCTGCCCATTACTAACAGGGTGGCTCTTCTCCCTGGAGGCACAGTGGGGAATCAAATTCCTAACCTCTGGGAGCCAGATGCCTAAACCACAGAGCAGTCTAGTCAAACAATAGGGAATAATTATAATAATTGCATGCTTTCAAGTCAATTCTGATTTAAGACAAGCTTTTCTGGGGTTTTCCCAGTGGAGAGTACACAGAAGTAATTTACCATTCATTTCTTCTGGGGGCATCCTGGGCTTGTACACTTTGCACATTCAACTTCCCACTTCTGGCTTCACAGCCAAATACATAAGCCTATAGTGGATGAGAAAAGACAGCATAACACTAGGGCAGATAGACTAACTGTGCTGAAATGAATTAGACTGGCCTTGCTAAAACACACTCACCTTAACTCAACTGGTGACGGCGGGATCTTCACTGTTAGCACCAAAACCCGATAATCTCCAACACTAAGGCAAATATTTTAAAATATATACTTAGTCATTCCCATGTGATTGTTTTGCCCCTGGCCATCCAGAATGGCCTGAACCATTGGCAGACTGATACAGGTACTTCAAGTTGCTAATTCTGTATGTTATCAAAAAGGCAACAGATTATTTGTCTATTATTATTATTATTATTATTATTATTATTATTATTATTATTATTATTATTATTATTATTATTATTATTATTATTATTATTATTATTATTATTATTATTATTATTCCACCCACTCAACATACACTGACTCAGGGTGGCTCACATGGCAATCGAACAACATACACACTAAATACACAATAGTACAATGTACAAAATTCAATATACAAAAACAGCATTTAATAACATACAACCAAAACATAGTGAAAAAATTATTCAAATAAAAGTCCACATCAGCATACATCGCAATCATAATATAACATAGCTCACATCACGGCCCACACCAAAACCACTGGCAGTCCAACGGCACCTCACCTTCCTGGCCGGAGCTGGGGGCTAGGAGAGCAGCAGCAATTATTGCTGTTGTCATTTCTCAAAGAGTCCTTTCAGTAGGTGAGATTTGACTTGGGTGCCAGAATAATATGACCAACCTTGGTAACTTAGCACTTATTTCCTGCTTCATCTCAGGCACCAAACTGTCTTGGGTCAAACCTGTGGAAATAGCATTCTGATCCTCTTTTGTGTCAGGATATGTAATGATGTAACAATTGTGAGATGTATTGCTGGTTTCCAGTCTGGACAGCATCATGAAAAGGAAATTAGACAAGTTGATGAAGGCTAACAGTCCCAATCAATCGCTCCTAGTCATGATGACTCTCTCTTACCTTCTTCATGCCTTTGAATATCTGCTGCTGTGGAACATGAGTAGGCAGGATGCTGTGGTACTCATGGTCTCCTGTGAGTTTCCCATAAGCCTTTATTTGGTTGGTTCTCTTGGATAGCTCCAAATGAGACTTTGGTCTTCTTACACCAAGCTTTCTTACATACTTTCTGACTAGCCATTCACTGTGCTCCATAGCAGTTTTCCTAAAGCTAGTGCCCTTTGGGTATTCATTTCCCATCAGCCTTAGGGAGATGGCAACTGGCCAGGAATGCTGGAACCTGCAGTCAAGAAGATGGGAAGACTTCAATGAGCAAAATCTCAGTTTCCTCTATTTGAGGCCTAATTCAGCTGCACACATATAAAATGTCACCACCTTGTTACAATAGTTACACTCTGTGTTGTATATAAAAAAGAATGCCTGTAATAATTCATAACTCTTGCTCAAGTAATATCTGGGGATTTCATGTAGAATTAGTCAAAACACCTATTTCCCACCTCCCATTTTGTTGCATCTTTTTAAATAACTCACCATCTTCAGTTTTATAACTCTGAGAATGTCTCTGAAGATATTGTATGAATAGTTGATGGTTTGTTTCCAATAAATCATGCAACACACAAAATAGTAATCTGGTGTTAAAATCTAATAATACGAATTATTCACATATATTTTTGTTTTGTACTAGCTGAGGGTTCATGCTTCTCAAAATAAATTGCCATTACTTTCCTTCCCTTGCTCTGTGTTAATATGCAGAATGGAAATACGTTCTGGAGAAAGAGACCATCCAATTTACTTGATTATGCATGATTGTTAAAAACCACCAAGGTTTGTAAATATCAAATGATCTAGACAAGACATGGAGCATGAAATGTGCTTATTTCACTTTGTAGCATCACAGAAACAGTCTTGCATCCTTATCTTTTGATCAGTGATTGTTCTAAGGATGGATGGGCTTGGGTATTTTGCTTGAAGGATGATTAGGAGAGGTAGGACAATTGAGCTGGTTTTCATTGTGCCTAGCACGCCCATTAGTAAACTTGTATAAGGCCATCAACAAAACTTATGGAATGCAGAGCAAATTTGTGATCTTTTATCCATACCTGTCAAGTTTTGGGAAATTTCTGTTAAATAAGGGAAATTTCCTGGCCAAAATGGGGAACTGGACAGCTATGCTTATCCTGTGCTGGCCTCCAGTCTAACTCCAGTCTAATTGCAGTCTAACTAATACGGGATGACAGCAGGAAAGAGAGTAAAATAGGGGGGTTTGACAGAAATATCCCAAAACTTGACATGTATACTTTTATCCATCTCTGGAAGATTTTTTTACCTTAAAAGTAACAATATATCAATAAAGGAAAGCAAATCATATACATGAATCGTACATATCAAGATAAAATATCTCAAAAATGTTTTAAATTTGCTTTTCTAAAATGTCTGTTAGTCTCCAAGGGAAGGACATGTAGAGATGAATTCTGATAAATAAATATAACAGAGGGATATCTTGCTTTCTAATTTGTCATTATTTCAAGAGTCCTGCTTTACAGGTGTTGTTGGATTTCCTGGCTGACCTGATATTTGAAAGTTGATCAGCAAAGCCATTTTTGTTGATTACTGTATGATATATATTTTTAAAAATTCCACAATTCTAAGGACCACAGAGTCTATTTACTTTTCATAGTCCCCAATCATAATCTATCGATTAGGGAATAAGCAAACAGAAATGATTCGGACAAGTAAGTAAGTAAGATGCAAGAGAAATCTGACAGACGAGTCTTTCATTGCAATCCAGTACTGTATATTTAACATTTAATCCTATCATTAACATTTAATCCTATAATTTGGCATTGGTTATCTCAAGGATGAGGAAGTTTTTTTTCTAACCCTAATCAGGACAGGTCCTGTGAAAGAACAGCTGTAGGAGATAAAGTCTTGAGAAAAGTATGGTGACATCCCTTTGTTTATTTTTTTTTATTTGCAAAATGTGAAAGAAAGAACCCAAAATTGAAAATTATTCATCCCATGCACTAATGGTGAATTATAGATATTGATTTTCTATGAGAGCTGTCAGCAAAATAAAATGATCAAGTCTTCTTGCCTAAAGAAATAACAACCTAGTGAGTTTATCAAATAACATATACGGATCAATAGCATAGAGTAGTACTGTATTTTGAAATTTCATAATTTAAGCATCCCATCATGTGTTTCAGCTTTAATACTGCTGTATTTCTAACTGTTTCCCCCATTATTTTATTATTTTCCCACCATTTTTGCCTCCCCTCTCCCCAAAGCTAGAATGAAAGGTCTATCATGTTACGAGGAATCTTTAATCTGTTACAGTTTAGCTCAGTGAGTTAGGGAGCCAGAGGTTGAGAATTTAGTTCTCCACTATGCATATTAGAACAGGCAGTTTGTGTGGCCTTCAGCAAGCTGCCAAGTCCCAGAGGATGTTTCCAGAAAGAAGGGATAGGTAAAGCACTCTGTAACTTTCTACCTAGAAAACCCTGGAAAGGATCACTGTAAATTAGAATAGACTTAATGACACACAATTATTATTATTTATTCATTATAGTATGTGGTTTTTACAACAGTGTAATTATTAGATATTAATGTGCTTTAAAATGGTTTGCAAACTGCTTTTTGGGAGTAGTCTCATTTGAAAAATGGGTTAGAACTCCTTTCTTAAATCACTCCTTCAGTCAATCAGTCCCCATGCTCACTCCAAAAGCACTCCATAGAAAGGTTTGTACAAGGTTGATGTTTAAGTTGTGCTGCATGCAACATTTACAAAATGTCTCCCCAGTGCTTAAAAGTCTCTGCTGCAGAAACCCTAATCACCAGGACCAGATGGCATCCATCCACGAGTTCTCAGGGAACTTAAAGATGAAATTGCTGATCTGCTAGCCAAAATATATAATATTTCCCTCAAATCAGGCTTTGTGCCTGATGACTGGAAGGTAGTGAATGTAACACCAATTTTCAAAAAGGGATCCAGGGTGGATCCAGGAAATTACCGACCTGTCAGTTTGACATGTGTCCCAGGTAAAGTGATGGAAACCATCCTAAAAGATAGAATTAATAGGCACATAGAAGAGAAGGTGCTGCTAAAGGAGAGCCAACATGGCTTTTGCAAGGGCAAATCATGCCTCACTAATCTGTTGGAATTTTTTGAGAGTGTCAACAAACATGTGGATAAGGGGGATCCAGTTGACACTGTTTATCTGGACTTTCAGAAGGCTTTTGACAAGGTCCCACACCAAAGGCTCTTGAATAAACTTACCAGTCATGGAATAAAGGGACAGGTCTTGTTCTGGATCAGCAACTGGCTAAGGGACAGGAAACAGAGGGTAGCACTAAATGGACACTTCTCCAAGTGGAGGGAAGTAAAGAGTGGGGTCCCCCAAGGTTCAGTACTGGGACCCCTGCTTTTCAACCTCTTCATAAATGATCTAGAGGTAGGAGTAAAAAGCAAGGTAGCCAAATTTGCTGACGACACTAAATTATACAGGGTAGTGAAAACTGTGATAGATTGTGAGGAGCTCCAGAGGGATCTCTTGACACTGGGGGAGTGGGCAGAACAGTGGCAAATGAGCTTCAACGTTAGTAAGTGCAGAGTGATGCATGTTGGGGCAAAAAACCCCAATTACATTTATAAACTGATGGGGTCTGAACTCTCTGCGACAAACCAGGAAAGGGACCTTGGTGTCCTGGTGGACAACTCAATGAAGGTGTCAACCCAGTGTGCCTCAGCTGTGAAAAAAGCAAACTCATTGCTATGGATCATTAGGAAGGGTATAGAAAATAAGTCAGCAATTGTCATTTTGCCTCTTTATAAATCTATGGTGAGGCCCCATCTGGAATACTGTGTACAGTTCTGGTCGCCATACCTCCAGAAGGATATTATGGAGTTGGAGAAAGTGCAGAGGAGGGCAACTAGAATGATGAGGGGACTGGAACACCTTCCTTACCATCTGAGGCTGCAACGGTTGGGCCTTTTCACTCTTGAATGACGGCGTCTAAGAGGTGACCTGATTGAAGTTTATAAAATCATGCATGGTGTGGACAAAGTAGATAAGGAAAAACTGTTTTCCCTATCGCACAACACTAGAACTAGGGGACACTCGATGAAACTTTTGGGTACTAGTTCTCAAACAAATAAGAGAAAGTACTTTTTCACCCAGAGGATTACTGGTCTATGGAACTCCCTGCCAGAAGAAGTGGTGACAGCTGTCAGTCTTGACAGCTTTAAGAAAGGATTAGACAAATTCATGGAGGACAAGGGTATCAATGGCTATAATTATGGATACTTAAGGACAACCTCGAGGTTGGAGAGATAGGCAGGATATCTCTCAGTGCCATTTCCAGGGAATCCTAAGCAGGTGAAGGCATCTGTTTGGGAATAATACCCTGAAGGAAATGGTGAGCCACTGTGTGAGACAGAATGCTGGACTGGATGGGCTGTGGCCTGTTCCAGCAAGGCTGTTCTTATGTTCTTAACCCTACATGACTTATATGGAGCAGGAGATTACAATCGCACTGGTGAAGTTAGTGCCAAGCAGTGTGACTCAAAACCAAATATGAAGGAGGCTCATACCTGTCAACCTTCCCGATTTGACCGGGATTACCACGTAAATTGACGTCGATTGACATCATAACCCGGCCCCCACTGCCAAAACCCCGTAATTTGGCAGCAGGTGAAACGCTTTCCGCGCATGTGCTGAAGGGTTTTACCCCTTCCACGCATGCGCGGAAGCGCTACGTCACTTGCGTAAGGGCTGTGCAAGCGGCGTAGCGCTTCCACGCATGCGTGGAAGGGGTAAAACCTTTCCACGCATGCGTGGAACACAACCTGCACACAAGCGATGTGCGCAGGTCCCGTTTTTCCGGAGCCACGGGTTGACAGGTATGAGGAGAATTATTACAATTGCATAGGAGTCCTCAGAAAGGACCTTGAACTACAAAGAGTTCAATAGCCTTTGTGCAAAACCAGATTTTCCCAGAAGGAGCACTGGGCCGCATGTAGTATCTTTGTTCAGAAGGGGAAAGGGTTTTTCAGAATGTGAACTGTGGCAGAATTTGGCGATTTTCAATTATTTTTCTTTCTTGCACAGATTATTCCCAGGATCCTGCACAGAATTCCTCTGAGCTGCTGTGTAGAATGAGTGGGGTGAAATGAGACTGGTGATTTCATTATTGCAGGAACCTGGAAAATCTCAGAGATGTTGGGGAAATCTTGGCGGGGAGTTTCAGTGTAGTGAAGCACAGGAGCTTGTTGAGTAAGAGAATGTAGTCTAGAACTATATATAGTCAAAGCATATAACAGTGATTTCTGGGAGATAATGGAAGAGAGCTCAATAATTCTGCTGTGATGTTATGCCACAAAGCTTTTCAGGAGTTAGTTTTCAATTTGTGAACTTTGAAAATGATTTCTACTATTAAACATATTTCCTGTGTCGGCAGTATGTAAAATATTGTGCTTATCTCAAAACAGCCTCACTGATTTTCTTACGTTTGGGTTTTGTTGATGTGACCCATAGAACTGTATTGCATGAATTCTACAGAAGGTTTGTGAATGCTTTGGATTCCTC
Source organism: Bradypodion ventrale (assembly GCA_035047345.1). NCBI lineage: Eukaryota > Metazoa > Chordata > Lepidosauria > Squamata > Chamaeleonidae > Bradypodion > Bradypodion ventrale. Next base: position 158,052,636 of record JAWDJE010000005.1, on the reverse strand, counting down.
TAATGCTATGAAATAATGCAGCACACCATGTTGAATAATATGGATACTGTATGTTATTGCTGTAAGATAATATAAAATAATCTAAACCAAATGTCTATAATTGATAATATTCTTTGCATGTTCTTTCATGGCATATTCTATTGCCTTACAAACAGCTTGTGAAATAAGCACTATCAATCCTTTAGTAACATTTTCCCTTATCTAAACAATTTATGAATTAAATTATGACAGAAATTATCATACTAAACTGCATGTGTTTCCCAGTTAATTAGGGGCAACGTGATTGTAGGAAGGTGCTTTCCACTTTTAAGACATTTCAGCCTTAGCTTCTTTCTTTTCTGTTTCTCTTATTAAGAAAAGCTAATCATGTAGTTAAAGACTGCTATTTAGGTCCTCAGATATCCAGCATACTTCCTTTCCTTCTGTACTGATTTATCTATGTCAGGACTTTTAAATCCTACCTGGTTTACCCCTTTCTGTTTGAACAGAAGGCTTATGTTTCCAATGAAGGTATTCTTCCACTCCTGAAAACTATGAGCTTGGATTGCACTTTTTCCTAAACTTGTCCACTTGTGATCATGCTATCAACCATACTCACCTACTTCATTTAATGCCGTATGTCAGAAAATGGAGAAGGGAAGCTTGGGAGATAATCATATTCTATTCAGTGTTAACTTCAGTTAAAAGCAATTAGGAATGCATTCGTGTGTTCTGTGAATAATGGCAGCTACCTGGTATTTCAAAGAAGAGAAGGCTTTGCTAATGTTGGAAGACAGGGATGAGGAGGCAACTTCTGTTCTTGTACATGAAAGTTTTCTTTTCTTTAATGAAGTATGAGATTTCCCAAAGAAATGCTCCAAAGAAAATTTCACATGTGAAAATTCTCACAGGCTAAATCAACTGGAAGCTTGTTGTCTCACTTATTTCCTCTCTGTGGGTAGTCCTTTTCAGTGTAGCTTCTATATTACCACAGAGTTTACCAAAGTTTAAAAATGTTAATTAACTCAGAATCCTATTTTGGAGAAGGAAAAGGGTGGAGACTTGAGTCAAAAACACAGCCACTAAACACAAGTTAGTTTTTTGAACTAAAGCTTTTAGACTCCTTCAACCTAACAGAGTTAAAGCCCATGTGTTGTGTATTTAAGGAAACATGTTTACCATTTTGTCTTTGCTGTGATAGAGTTTAATATGAATTTGCTTTACTATGGTCCAAAGTCTCGCGAGACTTCGGGAAGGTTCTGAACGAGAGGTGCACAAGACAGAGCTGTCAACGGTTCCAACAGTTTTTTTTCCAACTGTCAGTTCTGATCAGAGATAACTAAGGAATGTGAGAGTGTGTTGTTAGCTCTGGTCACCTATTCTTATTCCGAATAAAGTTATGTGTTTGGCCCGTATTGCTGGCTGCTGTCTATTATTTCCAGAACACTAAATTGGTGACGAAGGTGGGATGGCGTCTCAACAGAATTCCATTGGCCCTTTCGATATCTCAGCACCAGAGAAATGGGTTCTCTACGAAAAGCAGTTCAAGCACGCCATAGTGCCTGGCAACATTGTAGAGGAGAACCAGCAGCGTTCATGTTTCCTGGCGAGGTGTGGCCTGCCTTCTCTCGAGCTGGCCATTCACTTGGTGCTGCTGAGGGATATCGACCATGTTCCATTCACTGCTATCCTGATGGCCCTGCAAAGCCATTTCCAGCCAAGGGTCTCCATATTTCCCGCCCGGGTGGTGTTTCACCACCATGACCAATGCCCCGGAGAGTCTGTGGCCGACTATGCTGCTGCCCTTCGACTCACAACTGCCCCATGCCAGTGGCCGAACATCAAAGAAGCCCTCCACGACCGCCTGCTAGCCGGACTTCGAGATGAAGAGGCCCAACGCAGGCTGATGACCCGGGACACACTCACATTCAAGTCTGTGCTGAAGGAAGCATTGGCATCTGAGGCAGCAGGTCAGGGATAAAGTCCTTCAAACTACGGCCTGACCACCACTGCTCCTCACCGTCATGTTCGTCTTCGACAGCATCGCTGCTGTCATCGTTCACATCTGGGTCCAGCGATGAGGACAGATGGGTTTGGAAGGTTTGAAGGAAAAAGGAGAAACATGCCCCAAAAGTCTTGAAAAGGTGCGATGGCTGTGGAAGCAAGCACGACCGTCAAAAGTGCCCCTTTTGAAATGCGGATTGCCACCATTGTGGCAAGTGAAGGCACATTGCAAAGGTGTGCCGCCAGAGGAGCAGGCAAACCCCAGTGTCAGACCAGCGCCCGAGGAAGCCAGAAGTGCATAACTCCAAGATCTCCATGTTGGAGACTTCATACAGCAACATGGCAAATGTGTCCAGCCGGTTCTTTGCTGACTTACAATTGCAAGGCATACCAATTCGCATGGAGGTGGACTCGGGTACGTCTTTTCCATTCTGCCCCAAAAAGAATTCTTAAAAATCCCCCCCCCCCAACCTCACACCCTAAGTTGGATAAGATGGATATTTCTGGGAGTTGTGATCCGAAACACTAACTTTCCTTCTGTAGTATGTGGTATCCAGCCTAAGGCTTCAATTGCTTTGTAAAATATAGATGTTCTGCGTTTACTGTGGATAAATTAACTTTGGAAGTTTGGAGAGACACAGAAGCCTGGAAACTGGTGCCACTAGCAAAAAATGTATGATGTTAACAGAGTAGAAAATGAAAATCTCCTGTATATTTCAACTCCTTGTATTACAGGTGGTTGATGGAGTAAGCCAACTGCAGTAGTACCTGTGCTGGATTTAAGGCAGCCTATTAGCTCAGGTTCTCATCATCAAAGAGATTTGATATCTAAACAGAGAGGACAGATTAATCTCTGTTTGCTGCCACTAGAGAGAGAAAAGTAGGTTAGACCTGATTATAAGATTACATTTGCATGAAGAAAGAGCGATTGGTCTATTGGTGGTTACTTGAACTATGGTAAGACTTCCTAGATTACTTAAAACAATTTTAAAAAGTCATTCAATTGTATTTTTTATGTTGAAAATATAAGCATGATAAATAAAATACAGTAGTCTGTAGATAAAATAGAAACATGCCTGGATTGCACTGCATGCTCTCTTTTTAAAAGTAATATTTGGATATCTTGAGGGATACAGAAATTGTTCAAGGGGGGCACTCAAGGCCTACAGGCTACATAATGCCCACCTGGTTGCTGAAGAGAAAGAGAGTCTGACCTCACCTCCTGCTGTTTTGATGACTGACCTGAAAGCAAAACAATTCAAGCTATTAATAATTCTAAAGTTTTCATTTTAAAAATTGTGTTATTTTATAGGACTGTGTTTTTGCTCAAGGACCAGCATGGCTGCTTCTGTTTCTCACTTTGTGACTATTATAACAACAGACAGCCCCATCGGCACTTTTTTTGGTCATCTTGCATGTGCAAGCTTGTAGATTCATTTCAATGAAAACTGGAATTAGTCTTCCATTAAAATACAAGTATAAGAGCTTCTTTTATATCTGAAACCCATAAATCAGACTGCTGTCTTATTTGCATCATGATGAAATTAGCATTTAGAGAATCAAGGTGTGGATTTGGACAATCTCATCCATCCAAGTGTTGTGCTTATTTGAGGTCATTCAGAAGACAACCAGCAAGATTCTTGCTCATCTCCTTGTTTCAGACCGGTTCTCCAGATCAATCAGTCAATCATTCAGTCAAGAATGTGTTATGGTCCACAAACTAAATAAAACAATTGGATTAAAAAGCATACAAAATAATTTTAATCACATTAAAATGCATTTTGATATAGAGACAGATACATGTGTACAAACACACACACACATGCGCAGATACAAAATGTAACAATACTTTCCAAATCATGTTATTTGTCGGATAACTTTTAAGCTTTACTTTTATTGCAATATATATTGTTGCTGTTTTAGTGGTAGAGAAAATTATGTCTGCATGAAAATAATCAGCCATCACATTGGTCAAGTCAGGAAGGACTAAAAAGAAGGGAGAGGACATTCATTTCATTTCATTCATTTATTCGATTTATATCCCGCCCTACTTAGCCAGGGCCAACTCAGGGCGGCTTACAACAAGTAAATTAATTACAATATAACAAGAGAAAACAATATAAACACACAAAACACAATAGTATACAATTACAAATCAACAACTGCAGAATTAAATATACAATCAATGCAAAAAAACTAGTCTATAAACAACAGCGTCCTAAAATATACCACAAAAATTCCAACTAACAAAGTAGCACAGCACAGAATCAATATGCATTACAAAATTCAATATACAAATAATCAAAAAAATCAGAACAATTATCACAATCCCATAAAGGTTGTGTCCTTACGGTTCCCACAGAGCCCAAAGTTCCACGCTCTAAACAGACTGGGAAAAAAGCTCTGTTCTCTGTGCCCCAACGTCAGGTGTTAGTGAGCACAAACAGGTACCCTCGTTGCTGTGAGGAGATGGTGCAGATGCTACCACTCCCTCCAGAACGAGGCAAGTGTCCGGTGGCCTCAGAAGCAGCAGAGGCAAAGTTCTTTTAAAGTTGCCTGCCTCCATCTCACAGGTGTTTCTGCCCTTCTCCAGCCAGGCTGACTGGGAAGGAATGAGGCAAGTGTTCGGTGGCCTCAGAAGCAGCAGAGGCAAAGTTCTTTTAAAGTTGCCTGCCTCCACCTCACAGGTGTTTCTGCCCTTCTCCAGCCAGGCTGACTGGGAAGGAACGAGGCAAGTGTCCGGTGGCCTCAGAAGCAGCAGAGGCAAAGTTCTTTTAAAGTTGCCTGCCTCCATCTCACAGGTGTTTCTGCCCTTTTCCAGCCAGGCTGACTGGGAAGGGACGAGGCAAGTGTCCGGTGGCCTCAGAAGCAGCAGAGGCAAAGGTCTTTTAAAGTTGCCTGCCTCCACCTCACAGGTGTTTCTGCCCTTCTCCAGCCAGGCTGACTGGGAAGGGACAAGGCAAGTGTCCGGTGGCCTCAGAAGCAGCAGAGGCAAAGTTCTTTTAAAGTTGCCTGCCTCCATCTCACAGGTGTTTCTGCCCTTCTCCAGCCAGGCTGACTGGGAAGGAATGAGGCGAGTGTCGTTTAGACATCCCGTCTAAGGCCACTATTTAAAAAAATGACCCAAAAGCAGAATGTTTATATACCATTCTAATTATTAGCACCAACACTATGGAAAAAAACCTTTTTATATATACAACAGCCTTTAAAAACAGCATAATATAACATAATTCTTTCCTCAGCTAAAGGTTTTCCTCTACCTTTGAACTGTAAGAAAATTTTGATAGTTCAAAAACAAATCCCCTTAACTCAGAAAGAATTAGTTTTAAAGTACACAGTACAAGCTGATAGAAATACTGTACTCTGGAATTCTGTATCTAACACTTGTTCAATTGTCACATTTCTTGAAGTGACACGTTTGTACTCTTCCTTTCCACCAAGGAATTTAAGGGAGTATCAATGGAGTCTGGCCCTCCCCGCCCCCAAGTCCATCCTTAGAGCACTGTTTAAAATTATTGTCATGTGCAAGATCTACCTATACATGGCAGAACAGAACTTTGAAATAAGATGGGTCGGCATCTCTTGGTAATTTATGGGTGATTTGCAGTCTTATCTCTATGTAGAAAGATTTCAAGCAACCAAATGGCTTCCTTTTGCTTTGCAGGCGGGACTACTGAAATTAACGTGGATTGACAATAGGTTTTTTATGAAAACTGCTCATTCTTATTTTGATTCATTCTAATTCTGATATCTTTCCATTCTGGCCCTTTCTGATCCTGGGAATGAGTTCTGAGTCTAAGTCAATTAAAGAAGTATCCTCTACCTTTGCAAGGTATATTCTGCTATCAGCCTTTAATTTGCACCAGACCCCATTCTGGTGAACCCAAGGCCATACCAGAAAAATAAATACTAGTTCTCTAAAGCCTGAACTCTGCTTACCCTTTGTACTAGTACAGCTCACTGTTACTTCTACTCAACTCTGGTCCATGCCATACCTGTCAACCTTCCCGATTTGGCCGGGATTACCTCGTAAATTGACGTCGATTGACGTCATAACCCGGCCCCCACTGCCAAAACCCCTTAATTTGGCAGCAGGGAAACACTTTCCGAGCATGCGCGGAAGGGTTTTACCCCTTCCACGCATGCGCGGAAGCACTACGTCGCTTGAGTAAGGGCTGCACAAGCAGTGTAGCACCTCCGCACATGTGTGGAAGGGGTAAAACCTTTCCACGCATGCGTGGAACGCGACCTGCGCACAAGCGATGTGCGCAGGTCCCGTTTTTCCAGAGCCGCGGGTTGACAGGTATGATCCAGGCTCTGGTGGGTGCACATCTCAAGCAATCACCTCTTTGGACTAAAGCTTCTAGAATCCTCCAGCCAGCATAGCCACTCTGAAATTAGGCCAATGTTGGTCTACTAATCCCTGAGCACTATTCCAATGTTCAATCTGAAAGTTTTGGATAAAAAGTGAATAGAAACATTCAAAGGAACATTACATTTGTAATAACATAAACCTCATTCGCAGGGAAAGACAGGCTTGCCTGATAAATTTATTTTACATTTCATTGCAAATTCTTGTGATGTTTGATAAAATATACAGTGGAGATAAAAATCCTGAGTATTTTGCCCTATGCATTATCCGAATTTCAGTCCCCTTTTTTTACTCAGCTTAAATTAATTCATTTGCCCATTAGAAAATCATGTATTTTTTAAGTTTGAATTACACAGCTCTTCCGTTCCTTAATTTAGAAGAACTTTGCAGAAACTGTAGAATGTTTCCATACACAATTTTTTTTTCTTTGGGGAAAGTTAGCTTTTAATTGTTTAACATGTTTTTCTGGTACAGTATTTGAGAACATATGCATCTGGTCTAGCTGATTTAATTTGTTCGTGCTATGCCTGTGAGCAGTCTCTTAAAATCCATCCAGCAGACCTTTTTGTAATAATTTTTATTTATTTATTTAGATGAAAACCACTGCTCTCATTTTCTACTGCTTATATTCCCTGTGCTTCTTAATTAGATGAACTTTGAACTTTGTAAGGAACAAATACAACAATGTTTCCCTATTTTTAATAGAGTAGTTTAATTCAGATTATCATTATAATTTCTGGAAGATGTAAAAGAAATATAGTTACTAAAGGATATTTCTGAATAATGTAAAATTACTACTGGAAAATTTTAGGGTTCTTTGTACTATTTTTGTTTACTGTAACCTATCAAGTTGAAATAGTATATAAATACAATGGTACCTCACTTAAGGAGCATAATGCGTTCCACGGGATTGCTCTTTAAGTGAGTTTGCTCTTTAAGTGAAACACCATTGTAAGTGACCAATTGTGACTTCTGGAGGGGGGGGGTTGCAAACCCTGATTTAGTTGTTAGGTGAGTTTTGGTTGGTTGTAGTTGTTAAGTGAGGCGACCATTTAGAGAGAATTCTGCTCTTTAAGCAAGTTAGTCTCTAAGCGAGGTGCTCTTTATGCGAGGTTTTACTGTACATCATATTTATGTTAGATACTAACATAAAGGAATTTTTAAAAATAAAATTGGCCTATGTGATATTAAGTAGGAGATAAAATAATGGAAGGACAGATGGATTTCTACCCCACGTTTCTCTAAAACAATTGAAAATATAATAAATTTTAAAAGTTAAATTTAAAAAGTTGTAATAATTTTATAAAGACACTAAATAAAATCCCTATAAAACCATTCAATCACTTCAAACAATAAAAATTGAAAGTCCTCCCAGACTCACCTTAAAAGCCATTCCTGAGCATCAGTTAAAAGCCTGTCTAAAAAGAAAAGTCTTTACCTAATGACAAAAAGACAGTAGGTAGGAGATCCACCTGGTCTCCTGTGGGAAAATGTTTCATGGCCTTGAAGCATTGGATGAAAAAAAACTGCTCATCTGTCAAGAAAGCCAGTGAGGGCAGAAGGACTGAGAGAAAAGATTCCCCCAAAGATGTTAAAATCTAAGGAAGCTGATGTGGTAAGATGCATTCCCTTGAAGTGATGTGCTGGTGACATTTATCTTTTTTCTCTCTCAGTCATAAACTATCAGTGCTACATCATAGGCTTGGTAGTAATTATTAATCAGGTACTAATTTTGTTACTCCTTAACTCTGAGCAGAAGTACCCTCTTCTCAATTCCTGTTTCTTGCTGTGCTATGCTGGTTCGTAAACCGTAATAAAGATTTATTTGATTTCGTTTGACTCTCAGTTAATTTATTGCTGCTTTTTTGTTTTCCTTTCCCACCGAGCTGTTTCCGAGAGGAATTGAGAATTATGGAGCAGCACAGCTAAGAATGCAGTCAAAGATTTTCATCTGTTGATGCGACATGGCTCCATGCCAAGCTTCCTGGCCAGTGACAGGGGCTGCTTTGTAGTTACCTCATGCTCACTCATACTGCTAAGCGTTCAGGCTTGCTGGGAGGCTCACTGAACGACTTCCCTGCTGTTCAAAGCCATTACCTGGATAAATGGGAAACTTCATGGGGAGTAAGAGCATACAGCTTCTTGAGTAGAGCAAGTGTTTTAGATAAATGTAGACCCCTTTACATTCTAAAAGTGTGACTGTACAATTGGCACATGTCTGCTTTTTCCACATGTAGTAAGACATTTCCACATGCTTGCAAGCAGTGGAATGAAAATGGCGGACAATTTTTGCTCTGGTTTTCAAATCCACAGACAATGCACATAGCTCCAAGTTTTTCCCCCTGATAATAAACATTTTCCAAATGAAAAGCCTAAGACAGATCAGTTTATTTGCTTAATGAAGAAGAATGCTTCCTTAGCAATTAAAACCATTGTTATTCCAAGCAATATTGATGTGAAAGGGTTCGTTATTTCTGTTTCTAATATATTAAAAGGCCACTTGTGTTGATAGAATCTGGATTCACACAAAAAAGGACCTGGTTGATTTTTATACTCTGCATTCATTTTTGTATTCTACTGTTGTGCTGTCCTTGTCGTTTTAATCCATGTTTACCATGTCAGCAAATAATCAAAGACTTTAGAATCTCCTTTATTTTATTCTTTCTTTCCTACAAAAAAAAAAGAGAGAGGAGTTAAATGCTTTTATTTAAATAGATCTTACCACTGTATGGAGAGCACAATAGAAATGTAAATAGCCTCTTCCACTAATCCACATCTGCCTCTGTGTAATTACCGGATGCATGCTGGTTTAGCACAGATTTTTTTTTTTTTGAAAAGCTAGCTTTTTAATTAAAATATGTGCACAGGGTAAAAGTAGAAATTCACCAGGTCTCTATAAAAGAGCAGGGCTGCAGTGGCTCAAGTGGCTAAAACACTGACTGGGAGGCGGAAGGTCAGCAGTTCGATTCCCGAGTACTGCAGGACGGAATGAGTCTTTGTCCCAGCTCCTGCCAACCTAGCAGTTCGAAAGCAAGACATTGCCAGTAGATAAATAGGGACCACTTCAGTGGGAAGGTAACAGCGTTCCATGTGCTCCGGTGTCTAGTCATGCCTGCCACATAACCACGGAAACGTCTGCAGAAGCAGGCAGCGCTGGCTCTTTGGCTTTGAAACAGAGATGAGCACTGCACCCTAGACACAAATACGACTGGCTTTCGAGCAAGGGAAACCTTTACCTTTACTATAAAAGAGAAAGGGAAACCTGTGCAAAACGACAGCTCTGCAGAGAAAATGTATGCTTCCTGTTCTTCTTTAGGCTTAAGCAGCCATATTTTAAATTGATAACAAATAAACCCTAAAGTCCTTTTACCTTTATAAAAACTCTCCCATTTTCTTTTTGAGTTTGGGTTTGTCTCCCAGCTTACATGCACAACGGAGCAGCAGAAAGTTATCTGAGCCATCTTTTGTCACAGCTATGTGACAGATGACTGTAACTTGTTCCTGTTTTGATAACAGAAATTAGATCTATTTAAAATATCCAGTGGACCTTTCTATTTTTCAAAAAAAGGTTCAATGCATTTTGAGCTTTGCAGCTCCTTTTGAAAATTACTACATGTTAGGTGTATTATTAGGTGTGTTATTTTTACTGCTATTTTAATAAGTAACAATCTAGACCCATCTTGGCAAATCTTGACACTCCAGGTATTCTTGGACTTCAATAACCAGAAGTCCAAGCCAGCACTCTTGTTGATCAGGATTTCTGAGAATTGAAGTTCAAGAATAGCTGGAGTGCCAAGGTTCGCCATCACTGCTCTAGACACAATAGTATTTTCCATAAAGAAAATATGAATGTAGGTATCATATTTACACTGAACTTCAATTAATAGCCTTCTACAGTACCTTTATAGCTATTTTGTCCAGCCGCCTGCCACCAGGCCCCCCCCCCTACGTGTTCACACCTCACGCCGTTGCTTTTAACAGTTGCGCTGCATCCAGGCCCCAGGTTCCATGGCGCATGGGTGCAGCGGTGACGTTCCAGTGCCTGAGGCACCTTGGGAGTTGTAGTTCCTGCTGTTTTCCCCATTTTGTGGGGCCCACACACCCCATGGGACCTGTGACCCTGACGCAGACACTGCCGCATGGCCAAGGTAGGTGCGTGCCAAATTTCAGGGGGCTCAGTCTAGGAGTGTGGGATTGCATACAGGACACACAAACCAACACCTCTGTTTTTTATATCTATAGACAATGCAAGGCATATTTTCCTTGATCACCATATCACCACAGTCACTAGTAAGTTGAGCTCTGTAACTACTTAGAATCAACTTGTTTTCCAAGATGTGAATAATAAGTACATTACATCACAGTTGTCACTTGACAAGAGACAATTTCACTTCTGTTGAAATGTATCCATAAGTGTTAGACAGCTATATCATAATGGTGTTGTGACCTCACTAAATGGAGAACAAAGAATATCACAAAATTCAGGTGCTGGTTCATGCTATTGTAATAAAAATTAAATTATTATATTTGTATAATATACTAATTATAAGTATAAGTTGTTGTTGTTCAGTCGCACAGTCGATTACGACCCTTTGCGACCCCGTGGACCATTGACCTCCATGCACCCCTGTCCTCCACCATACTCCTCAGCCCACACAGCTTCATGCCCACTGTGGCCACTATCTCATCCAGCCATCTCATCCTTGGTCGCCCTCTTCTTCTCTTGCCCTCCACCTTTCCCAGCATCAATGCTTTCTCAAGTGTGTCCTCTCTTCTCATTTGGTGTCCAAAGTACTTAAGCTTCATCTTTACTATTTGCCCTTCCAATGAGCAGTCAGGGTTGATTTCTTCTAAGATTGACTTATTTGTTCTCTTTACTGTCCAGAGTACTCTCAAAACTCTCCTCCAACACCACATCTCAAAGGCATCTATTCTTCTGCGCTCAGCTTTCCTAATGGTCCAACTTTCACACCCATACATTACCACCGGGAATACCATTGCTTTAACTATGCGAATTTTTGTTTTCAAGGTGATGTCTCTACTTTTCACTATGTTCCCCAGGTTTCTCATGGCTTGTCTTCCCCGAATCAATCGTCTTTTTATTTCATGGCTGTGGTCGCCATCTGCAGTGATCTTGGATCCTATGAAAGTAAAATCTGTGACTGCTTCTACCTCTTCCTCATCTATTTTCCACGGACTGATAGGCCCTGTTGCCATTAACTTGGTTTTCTTCATATTGAGTCTCAGTCCAGCTTTTTCACCCTCCTCCTTCAGCCCAATCAAGAGATTCTTTAAGTCTTCCTCACTTTCTGCCATCAGGGTGGTATCGTCTGCATATTTCAAGTTGTTGATGTTTCTCCCAGCAATTTTGATCCCATATTTCGATTCCTCCATCTCTGCATTGTGCGTTATATGCACAATGTGTATAAGTTGAATAATCAGGGTGACAAAATGCATCCTTGTCTTATTCCTTTTCCTATTCTAAACCACTCTGTCATTCCGTGTTCTGTCCTAACTGTTGCTTCCTGATTTGTGTACAGATTTCTCATTAGGCATACGATGTGTTCTGGTATTCCCATCTCTTTAATCACTTGCCACATTTTGTTGTGGTGTACACAGTCAAAAGCCTTGTATAGTCAATAAAACAAAAGTAGACTTGTTTCTGGTATTCCTTTGTTTTCTCCATGATCCAACGTATGTTGGCAATGTGGTCTCTAGTCCCCCTGCCTCTTCTGAAGCCAGCTTGCACCTCTGGAAGTTCTCTCTCTATGTGCTGCTGAAGTCTATTCTGTATTATCTTGAGCATCACTTTGCTGGCATGTGGGATGAGCTCAATTGTTCTATAATTTGAGCATTCTTTGGCATTGCCCTTTTTTGGGATTGGGACGTATACTGATCTTTTCCAGTCCTGCGGCCACTGTTTTGTTTTCCAAATCTGCTGGCATATTGAATGCAGTATTTTGATTCCATCATCTTTTAGGGCTTTGAAAAATTCAACTGGGATACCATCATCTGCACTAGCTTTGCTGTTTGCTGTGCTTTTTAGGGCCTTTCTGACTTCACTCTCCAGAATGTCTGGCTCAAGTTCAATTTCCTCATTATTGTGATTATATTTGTATATTTGTACAATATACTCTGTCCCAGCTCCTGCCAACCTAGCAGTTCAAAAGCAAGAAATTGCAAGTAGATAAATAGGGACCACTTTGGTGGGAAGGTAAACAGCGTTGTGTGCGCTCCAGTGTCTAGTCATGCCTGTCACATGACCACGGAAACTTCTGCAGACGCAGACAGCGCTGGCTCTTCAGCTGTGAAACAGAGATGAGCATTGAACCCTAGAGTCGGATGCGATTGGCTTTCAAGCAAGGGGGACCTTTACTTTTAATATAATCAAGTTGTTTCAATAGAAATATGATTCTTATACTTTAGAATATAGATTTGCTGTTTGCTGTGTTTCTGATACTAACCATATGTTATGCCAAACTAGTTGAACTCCTAGTTAAAAGCTTATCCAAGTGTAACAGGCAATTAAGAAAGAATGCACTGAGCTTTGTGAAAAACTGAATAAAGCAAGCAGCTGAGAACAAAGGACCCTTGTAAGATGGTCACAGCTATGTTACAGATCAAGTCAGAAAGGCAAGCATAGACATACATGAGAAACATAATATATAAATACATCTTTGACTAAGAACCATATTACCTATCATGTTGAAACAAGAATGTAGCATAGGCAGCATGACCAAATGAACAGAAAACGTGTGCTTAGTCCTTTGATTATTTTGATAATTATTAGTTGATTCTTTTGATGGTTAGTGGAAATTATTATTAGTATGTATGTGACAAAGATCCTATATAAGTTTTTACTACGTGAAAATGCCTTGAGACATTTCATTAGTCCTGAGTTGTCTCATTCTGCAGGATTAAATAAATTTTGGAACCTTGCTGGTCATTTGTTTGGGGTGTGCTTTTTTCTGTCCCCTCTCTTAGGTGCAGTATATTGGTTTTTCCTGAAAAATGAATAAACTACATAAATTTTTCAACACTATGCTTGTACTTTGTTATGAGTATTAGATGGATGTAGTGTGTAAGTGGTGTTTGTTTGTTTTTTCTTTCATGTCCCACTCAAACCCTGGACTACCAAAATGAAGCCACTTTCTTGGCTTTGTCGTTGGCCAAACTTAAGTCCTCAACGGTGCAGATTTCCAGCAGCAATCGGCAGACCAGTAAATGAGCTGGATTCTGAAGCTCTCCATATTCACACTGCATGTTGTTGTCTGCCAGCAGCCCCCACTTGAACATGTTGGTTTTACATTTAGGGACTCTGATCCTCAGCCTACTCAGGGTCCTCCAAGTGACATAGGAGAGGTTGGGTTCCTTAGCTATATACTCCTTTAATGCTGTTCCTTGCCTAGTGAGAGCCTTCCTCCATCTTTTAAATCGGTTTTGCTCTTGTGTACCCTTAAGAATGTTTGTTCATGCCATAAAGCACTTCATGGATCTGAGTCGGCAGACTTAAGGTTCATATCCATTCAGAGGATGTAAAGGGTCATTTTCTTGCTTAGTTCTCTTGAAATCGGCTGCTACTTCTCTCCTGATCTTAGGTGGAGCGATACCAACAAAAGAGTACATTTTCTCAACTGGTGTAGGTTTGAGACATCCTGTCACTATATGCATGGCTTCATTTACAGTGATGTCAACTTGTTTTGTATATGTGGATGCACTCCATACTGGAGCAGCATACTCTGCTGCAGAGATGCTCAGGGCTAAAGCTGATGGATGGTTGAAAGTCCCATTTGTAGTTTGTGAGTTTTCTCATGATGTTGTTCCTTGTGCTAACTTTGGCTTTGTTATTCAGGCATTGCTGCTTAAAAGATAGTGTCCTGTCAAGTGTCACACCAAGGTATTTTTGTGCTGGGCAATGCTGTAACTGGTTCCCTTGCCACATATCATCCAACTCAACCCTTGCCTTTTGGTTTCAAAGGTGGAAAGCACACACTTGAGTCTTGCTTGGATTAGGCTAAAAAAGGTTGATGTTATAATATTGTCCTAATTCTTCAAGTGCTCCAGTAAGTTTTCCAGCTACCTCATCAAAGCTTGGATGGCCTTTGCTCTGTCGTCTTCATAAATTAACAATTTTGTATTGTCAGAAACTGTTTGATTTCTTTTCTTTTGTGTCCTGATCAGACCCTGCACTGCCAAAATGAAGCCACTTTCTTTGCTTTATCATTGTCCAAACGCAAGTCCTCATCAGTGCATGTTTCTGGCAGCAGTCGGCAGACCAGCAAATGGGCCCGACACTGTGTCTCTGTTTAATCATTTGTATATTTATTATACAGTGTTGGGGACAATACACTTTCTTGGGGCAGTCCATTCTTCTGCAACCTCCATCTGCTGTTCTTTCCATTCATCGTCACATAAAATCTCCAATTCTGGAGGAAGCTGCCAATGACCCTAGTTAGCTTCTTATTTTTGGTAAGATTATTTTATGGGTTAGGAGCCTATTATTGACAGTATCGTATGCTGCACTTAAGTCAATGAAAGCCACTCCCATAATTAGCTTTTTTCCCAAGCCATCTTCAATGTGTTGTGAAAGGTTAAGAATTTGACCACAACATGACCTGCCCGGCCTGAAGCCTGCTTGCTCCTTCATGATCTTTCCATCTATAAATTCAGAAATATGATTGTGAATCATATGTCCCAGTGCCTTATAAAGATGGGAAAGGAGTTGCACAGGTCGGTAGTAAGTGGAGCATAAATAATAGGTAGATGGAAGGAGACTTGTGTCTTATACCACCTAATTGTATTCAGTAACAACTTCTAGACAACTTTTTAAAATTTATTTTGATGACTTTTTAAAAATAAGAAATTATAGCCTTTCCTTTGAAAATTGTAACTGGAGCAGAAAGGACACTAGCCCCCTAGTTGAAGCTCATTATGTACAGCAGTCTTTGGCTTAAAGATTGAGAAAGAAAGATATATAGCTACCTATTCCAAGGAATAGGTTCCTGAAGATGCAGGGGATTGTGCTGTAGAAATGATCCAGGAAAATTCAGATTGGAAAAATCAGAAGGAAAAAGTAAAATGAAATAATGATATTGTGTGTGTGTGTGTGTGTGTGTGTGAGAGAGAGAGAGAGAGAGAGAGTAATAAATAACAGAAGATAGGGGTGTGTGTGTGTGTGAGAGAGAGAGAGAGAGAGAGAGAGTAAGGGATGTGTAGAATTGAGTTGGAAGGGGCCTATGAGGCGAACAAGTCCAAGTGTTTTATATACTTACCCTCAGTTTTTCAAAATTGAATTTTAAAACTGCCTAAGATTTAAATTATGTAAATTAAATTAAGATACAGTACCTCAGTGGTTCAGGTATCTGGTCATGGAGCCAGAGATTAGAAGTTCATTTCCCCACTGTGTCTCCTGGGAGCTGCACAGTGCCAGGGCACTCCCAGAAGAAAGGAATGGTAAACCATTTCTATATGCACTCTACCTAGAAAAGCCTGGAAAGGGTTGCCCTACGTCTGAACTTACTTGACAGCATACAATTATTATTTTAAATTACATCAAGAGTAGCACTTCTCTTTGCATAAGTGCATAGCTCCTGTACATACCTCACTACCTTTTACCTTTGGAACAGGAGTTGTTATGTTTCTCTCCTGGTGTTGCTTCCCCTATTAAACACCTCTTGTTGCAACCCTATGCAGATGAATCCATCCCTTGACATCATGGGATTGTGATATTAGTCTTGTATTAGTACAGAGTTAACTTCTTGGGGGTTAATGGAGAATCTCTTCCCTTTGTTTGCATCTGGTGGCTTATTGATGTTGTGTAGACATTTTAAATTATAAGGCTGATATAATAACAAAATTAGCTTCTAACCCAAAACCAGTGAGATAGTAAAGTCACTATCCTTGATCAGTCATTGATAGAATCTTAGAGCAGTTTTAGCTGGGAGCTTTAGGTATAAGCAGAGATCTCTCACTATCCTTTCTGGGTCAGTTCTGAAGAAGGTTATAGTTCTGGCTGCAAGTTCTGGACTTGTTGATATGCTTTTTCACTTCATCAGATGTGTACTGTACTTTTTGAAAAGCTTTTCATTAATACTTAAAGTACAAACTCTGTCTGAAGCCAACGTAAATGTAGTTGTATTAGAGGACTTCACCATGGATCTTGTCATATTAAGCATGTAGATATATTTAGCATTCATTGTAAATTAGTTGTAAGTAGTGGGTTCAACTATGAATATCAATACAAAGTATCATCACGTTCTTACTTAGAATATATATGACTAAAGTTTTATTCCACATTTTTGTTAGAATAGAATGCATGAGCATGTCAGATGTAAAAAGGCAGTAAGTTCTGTTGCACACATATTTAGACCAAAAGAGTTCCAGCCTGAAGTATCAATTCCCATAAGGGATCAGAAAACAATTGGGAAAACAAAAATTTCAGCTCTGTGCATAAAAGAATAAAAAGTTACCTTCCTCAAGGAGTCTTTATTTTTCACTAAGAAATATTTCTAAACTTGAGACAAAAGTTTCTATCGCCTGTTTGGACTACTACATTATTTTGTTCAGGCAAACACAATTGCAATCCCAATCATTTTAAACTGATTGCATCAGAAGTGCAGGGGAGTGGTGATCCATCTTGGAGACCACAAATTAATTCACTTTGTAAGTTCAAGGCGAGTTGAAGTTATCTCATGTCACTATTTTTTCTCTTTTTCTAGGTGATGTCATTGTCTATATTAATGAAGTTTGTGTCCTTGGGCATACTCACGCAGATGTAGTCAAACTCTTCCAGTCTGTTCCCATTGGTCAGAGTGTCAACCTGGTGCTTTGTCGTGGATACCCTCTTCCCTTTGATCCTGAAGATCCTGCCAACAGCTTGGTGCCACCACCACTTACAGTCATGGAGAGGCCTCCAGTAGTAGTAAATGGAAGACATAACTATGAAACATACTTGGAATACATTTCTAGAACTTCTCAGTCTGTTCCAGATGTAACAGATCGGCCACCACATTCTTTGCACTCCATTCCAGCAGATAGTCAGCTTGATAGCACATTCCCACCACCCGTTCATGATGATAATGTTTCCATGGCTTCTTCAGGGGCCACGCAAGCTGAACTCATGACCTTAACCATTGTGAAAGGGGCCCAGGGCTTTGGCTTCACTATAGCAGACAGTCCCACAGGACAGAGAGTGAAGCAAATTCTAGACGTTCAGGGGTGCCCTGGTTTATGTGAAGGTGACCTCATTGTTGAGATCAACCAGCAGAATGTACAGAACCTGAGCCATGCAGAAGTAGTGGATATACTTAAAGAATGTCCAGTTGGAAGTGAGACTTCTTTGATTATCCATAGAGGAGGTAAGTCTAGAAAACCTGCACAATTACAGTAATATGTATGAAAGGATCTAAGCTATGTTTGCTATATTATTGTGGGTTAGATGGATGAAAATTCTTCTTCTGGAAAGCAAAAATGTCGAGATAATAAGGTACATAGGGAAGGTGTAGTGCTATCATGTAAATCCCCGCTTCTTATGCTTCAAGACATTAAGCACTCATGAACATTTTTGTCTCTGTAAGTGGAAATGTAAGTGTTTCTGTCTGTTTCAACTCATATCCCTCCCTTTTTACCCCTGTAATGTTTGAAGTTGCACAATGTTGTATTATATAAGCATATCTTTTAGAAATAGATTGGAAATCTAATGGCTATTTTAGCTAAAAGTCCATAGTTTCTTCAGAGGCCAAGCTGTTTGCATTTTGCATCAACATCTAATGATTTTTTTGTAATTGTTGGTTCGAAGAGCATCCTCTGATTTGAAAATATTAATATCTGATTCAGTCCATATTAAGAGATTCAATTACAGATTTGATCATTATCCCTGTGGCATAAAATATATGATTACTTATATCTATAAGACTATATGAACAATTACTATAGATTAGATTTAATTAGAAGCCACCCCACAGAATTAAAATTGAAGGAGACATCCCACCATGATTCCAAAAGAAAAGAAACTTTAATATGCATATCTGAGGACAATCTAAACATACCCTAAATGAACTGAATTTCTAAACAGGATTTCAGAACTTCTGTGAAGAAATTAATGGTAAAGTATAGTACATGGGAAAACATACAATCTATGACTTAATTCAAGTAATAAGAGACTCTGCATCCTTACTTTTTCACACACAGAGCAGAGGTTATTTCCCATCTCCAAACCACCATTATCCTGAACAACAACTGTCACATTATGGCACATTGAATTATGTGCAGTCAATGTGATCTTGATTCTCCTTACATAGGATCAGTTGTCATCTCACTCTTTCCCAGTTTCACTAAGGAAAGTCCCTGGCTGGTGGGAAGGCATAATCTGTTATGTTGTCCTGCACAAGATACACAGATAACCTCTGTTTGAAGAAATTCACCCAGTTAACATTAGGGTGTAAATGCTGATGACATGGGTGGGTATAGTGGGGGAAGAGGCTACTGCTTAACTTCTCAAATGAACCCCACCATATCCTAGTCTGTGAAAAGAGTCAAGAGGAGCAAGGCTGAGCCCAACTTGAAACTACTAGCCAAAAACATGAAGCAAAAGAATATCAGTGAATGAAAGCACTTTTAATTCTGATTGTAAAGTGATAAAAAAGGGAAACTATATTTGGACAAGACACAGTGTTGGTAGAACAGTGGTATGTAGGATCCAGAAGAGGGTTGGTCCCCCCACCCACCCACATTGCAGTCCCCTAGGGAGCCTGAGAACTACTTCCAGAGGAATGGAAAACCTTCCAAAGCCAGAATTCAAGTGGGAAAGAGGGCAGGGGGGAGAGAAAAGTAAGGCAGAAAAATTCCATTGCTGTTCATCAGTGTAATGTTAGATTTAGATCTTCATAAAGGAGAAGAAGGTTTGAACAAATACTATCTTATGACAAACCACTTACATGTGAAATTTAGTTTCAGATTTAGTTTGATTCTTATTACTATATATTGCCAAAACTGTATTCTGAAATGCAATTTTGTGGATAGGAACAAGGATGATATACTATTTATGTCACCAATGCTCATGAGTTAAAAAATTACATACATACCTTTTCAAATACTGTACAGTACTGCTGAATCATGTCAGTAATAAGCGATTATTTCAACTGTAAGAATTAACTAATTCTTGCTAATGTTGTGCAAAGAGTTTGTACTTTGGAAGGATATATTTAGTTGAATGTGCAAGCTTGGATACAGTGATCATAATCATAAGAATTTTGCAACTTTGTCTTAATAGTCCATAACAGAGGTTCTCAACCTTTTAAAGCCAGGGGCCTGGTCATGCTTCTTCAGTCAGCTTTGGGGGCCGGATGGCAATTTTGCCCTTCCTACACCACATGGCACTTCCTGGTGTGGTGGAGGTGGTGGTGGGGCCACATGAAATGGTGCCGCAGGCCACATCCATGCCACAAATTGAGAATCCCTGGTCCATAACATCAATTGCTTCATATAGAGAACAGTAAAATAATTCTTCACATTCATTAAAGAACTTTGCTAGGTTTAATTATGAGACTACACAGTGGACTACTACCAGCACTACCCTTCCCTATATCCTCTGTGTATCTTAGCCCATCCTCACCCCACCTCACCCCAGAAATGCTATTGAGAGCATGCAAGTGGTTCATCCCCTTCCAGTTCTGCTGACATCAGAAGAATGATATATTTGTCTAATCTGGAATAATTTAAATTATGAAAATCCATATTGGTCATGAGCATCAGTTAGCTAGATAGATAGATAAATCTTTATCAGTTGTAGTTTTTATACAATCACTTGTAGTATTCATTATCACACAGGGATGGTACATCCCGTCACTTCTCCCCTGAATGCTGTAAGTTTTTCAGAATTTTTTTTATCCTAAAACTCTTCTCTATTAAAAGCTGCAACTGAGAGTCCTGGACTTAATTTTGCCTTTAAACTGTTCCAAATCCAATAGCACACCCTAAGTAATCTGGTTTGTTTTAATCAATGTTTTGTCCCACATTGTTATATCAAATTTTTAGTGAATTGCTTACTCCCTGTTGTTTTCTTGGCATCCAAATGTGCATCTTGGTCATAAAAGGCCAATTTTTAAAATATAATGGAGAAATTCCTTCAACTAAAAAATCCAATTTTTGTCTTTTAGGATATGTTTCTCTTCCATATTACACTAAAGTTCCATATTACACTAAAGTTCAGATTGCCCAGATTTTATATCCTGGTGTAAGAGTAGCAGCAATGTGAAAGATTCTGACTCAGACCAAACATACTCTTATTTTTCAAATTACAATGTATATGTCTGTCCCCTTACCCCCACCCAAAGTTGAGAATATATCATTCTGCATAATCTTATTAAAAAGCCAGGCAGTTGTCACCATCTTTTGGGTTATTAGAAAAAAGTTGTGAAAATGCAAGTGTCAACATCATAATGTCTTTATATTTATCTATAGTGCAACCACATTTGGAATGCTGTATACTTTATATTTAAAGTCACAGTACCTCAGAAAATATATTGCAAAGGTTTTTTTTTTAAATTACCAAAAAAAAGTGGGGGGGACCCAATGTGATAAACAACAACTGTGAATTTAAGAAATGAGTGAGTTTAGGGAGGCCATGTTAGAAGTGTGTGAAATTCTGCATTGTACAGAAATTATTTGGGTTTTCCCCTCCTTCTCTCACAATACTTGAGCCTAGAGTTTCTGTAGAAGGTGAAAAAGGAAATACAAGAACTGCTACCTCTGTATTTGTAGTTAAAATGTGAAATATCCTGCAAAGAGTAGAGTGAGAAGTATCGAAGACTTCTCCACCTGTTGGCAGGCTCCGGTCCCCCTCCGCTAGAGGTTTGGCAGGCTGCGGCACAGGCGGAGGCCACGAATTGGCTAGTGGGCCGAAAGGGTGGCTTTCTCGTTGCTTATTAGAGAAAGACTAGGTCCAGATAGTCTGGCTCATAGGTTCGCAGAGAAATGGCAATCCAGACTATCTATGCAGAGGAAATTGAGCTGCAAAGACCCCTGGAATAGAAACACCATTTTCCCACATGAAAATCACCCTTATCTTGCTCCTGGGAAACTTCTGGCCTTAGCTATGTTGAAGGTGTGTGGGAGTAACTCTGAGCTCCCGTCTTTGTCCCAGCTCCTGCCAACCTAGCAGTTCGACATTGCAAGTAGATAAATAGGGACCACTTCGGTGGGACGGTAAACAGCGTTCTGTGCACTCCGGTGTCTAGTCATGCCTGCCACATGACCACAGAAACGTCTGCAGAAGCAGACAGCGCTGGCTCTTCGGCTTTGAAACAGATGATCGCTGAACCCTAGAGTCAGATATGACTGGCTTTCAAGCAAGGGAAACCTTTACCTTTACATAAAAACTGCTGAGGAACATGAGCGATGGATACTGTTACACTCCTCTCTTGCCTATGAGCTTCCCCATATTCATCTGATTACTTATTAAGAGAACTAGGTAGGTACTTGGTCTTATCCAGTATGGCTCTTATTATCTTCCTCTCAGCTGAAAAATGCTTTATGCTGGTCTTTTTTGATGCCATTAATTTAGGGGTCTTTATTATTCTTCCATGTCATTACCACAGTTCTTCTTAAGTCATTATTTCATGTAAGTGTCATGCATTTTCCTTACCATAATCATATACTGCTATCTTTTGGGAAGTAACTCTAGTAGTGTATGAGATTGATGTTTGTGTGTTTATTTTATTAAAAAGAAGTAAGTAGTCAGCATAAAATTGTTTGCAGACTCACTGCAACCTCATTACACTCAATACTGCTTGCACAAAAAATTCCTCACCTCTTATCATTACAAGTACAGTGGTACCTCGTACAACAATTTTAATCCGTTCCACGGGGTTCATTGTTGTATGAAAAAAAATGCTATACGATGCATCGTGTAGCGATTTTCCCTATGGGGTGCATCGTACAACGAATATCTCGATGGGGAAAATCGTACAACAATGAAAATTTGTTGTACAATTTTCCCCATAGAGATGCATTGCATTGTATAACAATTTTTGTTGTTATACGGGGCACAATGTTTTTTGAAATCTTCATTGTCGTATGATTTAATTGCTGTATGAGGCATTCGTTTTATGGGGTTCTACTGTATTACATTGTCAAGTACAAGTCTACCTCTTATACTTTTTAAGCTAGTTTTGCTTTGAAAATACGCTTTTGCCTTTTTTTTTCTTCTACATCTTTGCCATATGGTTTCTTACCTTTTCCAACACCTTTTTAATTTCAAGATTTGACAGCAGCAAACTTAGTGTTCAGGGCTGTTTTGGTTTACCATCTTCAAAGTCCTGTTTTTAAAATTAATTTGAATAATGGTCATTGCAAACTACAGTTCAGGTGTGTGTGTGTGTACATGTGTGTTGGATGTTGGAATTAAAGAAACAAAGGTACCTCTGGAGTGTCAACAACCTCTGGGGACTGACAGAGCAAACCTGATCATAGTCTTGGCATTTCTGTACGGTTTAGCAATCTGGTGGTTTGGAAAATTCTGCTGGTGATCTTAGTGATCTGGAAATCCTGCACACATCCTTTTAGCCTCAGTGTAATTCTGAAACAGATAGGTATAGGATGAAAAGTCTGCCCAATAGATAACTGTTAATGTAGTGGAACTAAATTGAGGAACATTCTTTCTCAAATCTAAAGATTAAGAACATGGCTTATTCTTATTCTTCTATGTCCAGATTAAATTTTGACGGCCAAAATGAAGCCACCTCCTTGGCTTTGTTGTGGCCAAAATTAAATCATCATCGGTACATGTTTCTGGTAGTAATCAGCAAATTAACCCGATTCTGTATTACTCCATATTCACACAGCGGGATGTTGTCCGCCAGCAGCCACCACTTGAATATGTTGGTCTCACATATAGGGACTCCAACTCTCAGCCTATTCAGGGTCCTCCAAGTGACATAAGGGAAGTCAGTTTCCTCAACCATATCCTCCTTTCATGTTATTTCTTGTCCATTGAGCTCTTTCCTCCATCTTATAAATTGGATTTCTTCTTATGTACCCTCAAGTGTGTTTGTTCTTGCTATAAAGCGTTTTCTGGATTCGAGCTGGCAGACATGAGCCTCATAACCATTCAGACGATGTCAAGGCCAGTGATGTATTGTAGCAGGTTCTGTCAGGTTCAGCAGAACCGGCAGCAGAAATTCCCCCAGTCCATGCCCACTTGGTTGGCCATGCCCACCTCCATAGCCCATAATGCAGGATGTTTGCCCGCACCCACAGATTTGGCCAGCCCACAGAGTAGATAGTAAAAAATGCTGCAGTGCATCACTGGTCGAGGGTTATTCTCTTGCTTAGTTCTCTCAGTGCCTGCTGCTACGTCTCTCCTTATCTTTGGTAGAGCGATACCAACAAGAGGGTATATTTTCTCAACTGGTGTAGGTTTGAGGTATACGCATTGTTTCATTAACTGCAGCAATATTGACTTGTTTCACATGTGCAGATATGCTCCATACTGGAGCAGCATACTTTATTTATTTATTTTTATTTATTTATTTATTATTTAGATTTGTATCCCGCTCAACTCGGCACAGGCCAACTCAGAGCGGCTAACAGCAAGTTAATATAAGTACTATGTAACAGTGTGATAATGCAAAAATAAATAATCAATACACTTACAATACAATTACAATAAATTCCACAATACAATATATCAGTACAACAAGTCAAAATATCAACAATCAGTATATCAAAAGGACATATCCAAAAAGCATATCAATAAGCATATCAACAAAACAGTGAAGCCACAGGACATATCAAAAACAATCTAATAGAAAAAGAGACTTGGAAAATCCAGCTGCAGATGAGGAAGTGGCAGCTCCAGCTTCTTTTGAGCTCCCCACCTGGTGGGGGCCAGAGGAATGGGCGCCGGGCGCAGCAGCCTCCCATCCCGGGACTAATGGGATAGGCCCTGGGAGAGGCTCAAGTCCGGTGTCGTCTGGAGGTGGGGAATCACTTTTGGGGCTGCGGAAAAAGCGAGCCCCAGGTGTGGCCAGTTCTTTCCTCCCCACCTCCTCCTCCGGCCGGCTGCCAGGCAAGCTCTGCGAGGACTCCAAGCCCTGACATAGGTGGTGTCGTCTGGAGGTGGGGAATCACTTTTGGGGCCACGGAAAGGCGAGCCCCAGGTGTGGCCAGTTCTTTCCTCCCCAGCTCCTCCTCCAACCGGCTGCCAGGCGAGCAGCTGTTTTCACTCCCCGCCAACCGGCCGGGCCGCGGGGAGGGCGCAGATACTTTGCTACAAAGAGACTCATGGGGGAAACTGGTGTAAGCAGCATGAATGACTGATCTCTCCATGTATAGTCAATTTCCTGATGATCTTGTTCCTTGTACTAACTTTGGCTTTGCTGCTTAAAAGAGAGTGTCCTATCAAGTATCACACCAAGGTATTTCAGTGCTGAGCAATGCCCTTGCCACATAACATCCATCTCAACCCTTGCCTATTAATTTTGAAGGTGGAAAGAGCACACCTGAGTCTTGCTCAGGTTCGGCTACAAGTGGTAGATGGTGTAATACCATCTTAATTCTTCAAGTGCTCCAGTTTGTTTTCCAGCTATCTCATCAAAACTTGATCCTTGTATGGCCATTGCTATGTTGTACACATAGATGAATAATTTTGGCTTATCAGCAGTTGGTTGATCGTTCATGTATATATTACACAATGTTGGAGATAATACACTACCTTGTAGCAGTCTATTCTTCTGCAACCTCCATCAACTGTTCTTGCCATTCATCATCACATAAAATCTCCGGTTCTGGAGGAAGCTGCCAATGATCCTTGTAAACTTGTTATTTCTGATAAGATTTTTTTTATTTTATGGAGCAGTACCCTAAATGATTGATAGTATCGTATTCTGCAGTTAGGTAAATGAAACCATTCCTGTAATTAGCTTGCTTTCTGAGCCATTGTCAATATGTTGCATAGGGTTAAGAACATGATCTACAAGGCCTGAAGCCTGCTTGCTCCTTCATCATCCTTCCATCAATAAATTCAGAAATAGAATTGAAAATCATCTGTTCCAGTGCCTTAGAAAGATTATTTGTCACTAGCTGGTTACCCAACCTTGCTCAGGTTTTTGTCACCCCTGTGTTTTTTATATTTGCAAGGCCCAAAGCACCCTCAAAGGGCATCAAAACCCAAAGCACAGCCCATGACCTAACTGGCTGCCCTTCTCAGGGCGACTTCGATGGCTTCATCAAGATGGCAGGAATTTCTGGCATGTAAACTATCTGTTTTGTGAACTCACTACCCACTTAGCAAGAGAACTTGCCTGCTTCCTCTCCTGAGGGTCTCTGGCAGCTTCTCTCCTTTCCTCTTCTGTCCAATGGACTCCTGCCCTGCCCTGCCAGCTCCACTAGCCAAAGGATGGGCCCCCGTGATGTCACAAAGGCCCAGACCTGGTCAGACCTTGGGGTTGGTTGAGGATCAAGGATCAATTTGGGGGGCATAAACCCCGAAATGGGTTCTGAGACCCCTACAGTGCTGATCTCGCAAGTCCAAGGTATGTGCCAAATTTCAGCAAGCGGTGCGGGAGTCATTCAAGCATATACAAGCAGAGATCTCTGTTTTATAGATATAGATTGGTGTCTGCCCAAGATAAAAGTTTAGCACCATCTTCATTAGTCTGGTTATATCCTTAAGCCTCATTGTGATGATTAAAATCTACAATAACAAAATTTATTCGCTCACATATAAAATTGTCTGGTTCGTTAAAACTAAAATTCATTTCTGGTGGGTTATAAACAGAGGTGATGGAGAATGATGGAGTTTGGATGGTGAGAATTTCAATGTTATTCATTTCTATAAATGCAGCTAATACTATGCTGAGACCTGGTCTAAGAAAAATTGCACTCCCATACTGGTCATGCGATCTCTCAATCACTAATTTCATTCTAGCCACTTTGGGTCTGTAACTTGCTGTCCCCTGATGTGTTTCCTGGACCGCAAGTATGTCACATTTTATGTTTACTACACATAGTAAAATTAGAGCATGGCCTAATTAAAAAGCAAGTGGAGGAAGAAAATAATAGTGGTATGCCTGAGGATTTTCTGCATATGAATGCTCTCCCCCATAACACTGTTGTTGAATACATTTATTTACATATTTCATAGATTAGCCTGTTTTCAGGATTGCATATCATAAAAGTAATTACAGTGTTACATCATACAATGATTTTAATCCGTTCCAGGGGACTCGTTCTACAAAACAATTGCTATATGATATGTGCATCGTATAGCGATTTCCCCTATGGGAAATTTGTTATGCGGGACACCCTTTTCCTCCAAAACCTAATTGTTATGTGATTTTGTTGCTATACGGGGCAATTGTTGTGTGAGGTTTCACTGTACATTATCATCTACATTATCATCTATCTTCCAGTTGTTACGTCTTGCTCAGCATCCATTCTCATAATCAACTTTGTTTCTTCCTTAGAATCTAGAACCAGTCCTAGATCAATTGAATGATAAATTAATACAATTAATAATCAACCCATATGAACTACAATATTCAATGCATTCAGTTAAAATCTATACCTATAAAAAGGTGTGTGGGCCGTTGGTGTCCAGCATGCACGCCCATGCGGATCTCTCTTCTCGGCCTCCTTCTCCCCTGACTGACCTAATGTACGTTCCCGGACGAAGTGCGAGCTGACAGTCACCTCCTCCTTTTCCCCATGGCAGTATCGAAAGCTACTCTTGACACAGCAATGGGGAAAATAGGCAACCACAGTCAGGCAGTACTTCACCCCAAAAAACACAAGCACAAAAAAACCCAGTTTTTTTTTAAAAAACCAAACATCAAAAATACAAACAAAATAAACAAAAAAACAAATAAACCCAGTAAGCAACAAATCATGAAACAACAAACACAACAAAGCACATCCAAAATCCAATAAGCTGACAAAAATACATGAAACACTGACTAAAAACACCTATGTACAACATAACTGTAACGTGAAAAACCTAACTCAAAATCCAAAAAAACCTCAATGTACAAAATTTAAAATGGAGAAATTCAAAATAAGAAATACCTACAAGAAATATACATCCAAAAAAACACACATAGAAAATCCAAAAAGCATAATTAAACAAGCGAAAACAATAAATTAAAGACACACACACTCTACTTAAACCGCCCAGCCCAGCACCCCAACAGCCCCACAAAATGAAAAAATAATAACACAAGACAACTTACAAAACACATCCTCTCACCATGCCTCCACAGCAGTACTGAAAAAACAAAGAAAGTCAAACCAAAGGAAAAACACTTAATGAGAGCCCCACCAAGAGGCTGGAGGAATAATCTACAGGCAACTAAAATTACAAAAAATCAAATAACATTTAAACAAATAAATAAAAATAAAATAAATACAAAAACCACAAAATTCGCAACCATAAAATCTAATTTATTTTAGAAAAATAAAACAACAAACAACATAGAAAACTAAAAAAAACCACTCTTCCAAAATTAGCCACCACCACCCAAACCACCCCACCACCAAAACAAAGTCCATACATGCCCAGCAAGGCCGGGCAAAAAAAGCTAGTAATAAGATAAAAAGATAAAGACAGTAGCAGCAAAGAATGCCACAATTAACAGCACAATACATTAAAATAAACCAAAGCCAGATTGGAATAAAGTAGTCCTTAAAGATCTCCTAAAGACCAGCAAAAAAAGAAATCACACATGCTTCTCCAAGTACTGTAAAGCATTTCTAAAATAGGACATCCCAGAAAAAGGCTTAGTCACTGGTATATACTAATCTCATGGTTCTTGATGCTAGATGAGAAAGCTAGGTCTCAAATGCTGCTCTTGAAATTCTGGCAGGATCAGTTTTGGATTCTGACCAAAGAGTAAAGTGGACAATGTAGATTTTGAAGAAAACCAAAAGGAACAGCAATTGAGGAGGCATTTGATAAAACCAAATGTCCAACAGATTTTCAGATCCTAGCACACAACAGTAGGTAATTCTGGGAAAGAATTCTTATTTATATTATTCATGCAGAAGAGTAGCTGTTATCTCAACATGGTCACTACAATCTGGTAAGCAGTCACTAACTTGGAAATTATTGATTGATCTGTATGAAGATTAGTATATATCAGCAGTGGTGGGAATCAGCAGGTTGGCACCAGTTCTCCAGAACTGGTAGCAGAAATTCTGGCTTGCCCTGCCCATCCAAGTTTTGGAATAAAGTAGTCCTAATTTGTGTGCAACGCAGGGCTTTCCCCCTGGCCATGCCCACCATACCACACCCACAGTGTGGTAGTAAAAATTTTTGGAGCCCACCACTGTATATCAGCTTTGTTAAATGGCACTTGCTACAACACAAATTCATCTTCCCTATCTGGTACTATCTGCTGAAACATCACTGCTTCATCTTGTTCTGCCACTCAAAACTAGTAATCTAGAGAGAAAGAGACTTTAAAAATAATAACAGTAGGGGAGTCAATACGATGTCTTCATTGACACAAATACCTCAGACAGTAGAACCAAGAGAGAGACAGATGCCTTTCCACTGAATTCCTGACCCTGTGCATCCTTAAAATCTCCTTGTAGAACTGGGAAGCTTTCTGAGGGCAGTTTTCAGACAAAACAAAAGGCTTCGGGGATGCAGGGAATTTTATCATCCTAGCAGTCTGGCAACAGCATAATGCAGGCTTTTAGTCAATAAAATAACAGGAGAGCAACTTATATGCCCCCGAAAAAAACCTGTGATTTTGCAGATATGAACTTGAGATTTAGTGAAGAAACTTTAATGCTCAATCTTATGTGTGTTCACCCAAAAGTCCCACTATGTCTTTTTAAGTATATTTAAAGTATATTTTAAGTTGTTAATGTGCCTTTGTGAGGTGTACTTATTCTACTTGTGTGAGTCATGTAATTCTCTTGCTTATTTCATGGTAGGTTTTAGTATTAACTATTGTTTCTATCTTAATAAGTGGTATTGTTGGTAGAAACTACTGAACTTATTAATATTATCAAACTTATTAAAATGAATACTAAAAAGTAGTAGTTTAGTTTAATTAAGGTGCAGCTACTGGGAAAATATTGGACATATAAATATTACATAAGCACATACACAACTAAAGCATAGCTTTTGTTAGCATTAATGGACATTGAATTGTACACATGAGGAAAAACAAATTGATGAAGAATGCCTTCTATTAGAAAAAATATCCATTATGTAATTGCAGGTGTTGGCACTTCTGTTACATAAAATATGGGAATTACAAATTAAAGCTGTGGTGATACTATCCCATTTTAATTCTGTAGCTATTAGGATTCTGCCGATGAAGAGCTTCAGGATAGAAACTGTACATTTCCTTCCATATGAAGCAGCAGAACTATTGAGCTGTGCAGAAGGGAATTGGGCTGCAGTACACTGGGATTTTAGTGAGGACAGGAGGACTTGAACTTTGCGTCTTTGTTGAAAACTTTGTATATTGTTTATTGTGTTGTGCCTGTGGTCTCAATATCATGGATCATTGGGAGGAAATGGCAAATTTTGGAGGCATCACCAACTTGCACCACATGATGAGACTCTGGTGTAATGGTGATGTGGAATGAGACAGATACATGTTGAAATTAAAATAACTTAGAATATGTTACCCAAAACCAAAACAAACGCAATCCTTCACATATGGCCTGGCAGGGGACTGGCTAAGATGGTACATAATGATAGGATATCATCAGAGATACCAGATTTTAAAGGGGGAAAACATATTTTGCTTTATTAGAGTACATGTAACAATTAGCATGATATGTTGAATGTCTTTTCTTTTGATTTGCATAGCATGTGTATACCTCCATGATAATCTTCTGTTATACTTCTCAATATGTTGTTGGAGAATGTGATCTGTAACCTAAGAACAATATTCTGTAGAAATAATAGAAATAAAACATGATAAGAATTTATGGTACTAGTGATATCATTATTGTGATAGATGTTAGATACAGCATTTGGGAGGAAGAGTTCAAAATGAATGGAGTGGACTGGTCCTGATTTGTTATAACTCTCCCTTAAATGCAGTTAGCTCCAAATACTGCATTGTTGAGTCAGCAACAGGAAGTGGGGCTCCTCATTTTAAGCAAAAATCCAATTACAAGCAATAGGGAGATCGAAAGTGGAGAGAGTGACATTTGACCCCAAGGGGCCGAAAAAAGTATTAAGAGAGTAGGTTCTGTCTCCACCATGCCCAACTTGTGAGTTACATAGTATCCAATAATGCCCTGTTCAGTGACATTTACACCTCTTGCAATAATAGTGCAACATCTTGCATGGAAAGAAGTGTAAAATTGGCAATAGCGATGTCAAACTCTCTAACTCACTCATTCTCTCTCTCTCTCTCTCTCTCTCTCTCTCTCTCTCTCTCTCTATCTATCTATCTATCTATCTATCTATCTATCTATCTATCTATCTCCAGCAAATATTGTTTCAAAAATACATGTAGAGTATTTGTCACATATAATTGAAAATAAACTTTACACTGACATTATTCCAACATCTGCCTAGAGTTCCATTTCACAATTATGTTCCACAGATTCACACATGTATCACAGTTAAAACTAACATCAGTGGTACCTCGGATAAAGTCCGATTTTGATAAAGTCGAGGTTTTCATGCACATGTGATGCATCGCATAAAGTCCAAAACCGCTAAAAATGGACGTTATCCGAGGTATTTGGTATAGGAACCTCAGATAACGTCCATTTTTGGATGTTATCCAATGCATCACCCATTTGATTCGCATAAAGTCCAAAATTGGATAAAGTCCAAACTTATGGAACGAAGTTTGGACATTATCCGAGGTTCTACTGTATATACAGGAAGCAAATTTCCCCTGTGGTAGTAGTTATTCTATGGGTAAGTATTTGTAGAAGGAGATATAGAGGAATTGTGCATAGCCGTTACATGGAACTTCTAAAGTTTTCAAAATAATTTACAGCCATTATAAATGTAATCCTGGGAAGAGGATATTCTATAATAATATTTCTGAATATTGCAACTGTAGTCGGAAGTCTGAGGACCTATTCAGAGTAATCCTTAATGGAAGTAGGGAAGAAGACAGGGGTCAGATATTTCTCTCTAGCACTCAGCAGCTCTTATTCTCTCATTCTCTGAACCTAGTAAGAGAGAAAATACATCAATTCCACATTGGCATTGATCCTGGAATCTATGAAGGAGTGAAGAGATTTTAGATTCATTTGATCCAATAATGTACCCTACATTATTAGGGTAGAAAAAATTCTTACCAAGTTACTTGTTTCCACTAAAAGATTGTTGCCTTGACATATCAAGACAGACACAAATAGTACAATTTATGCAATGTACACAAATGGCTGAAATCCTGTTGTTTAGCTTAAGCCAAATTATGTTTATTATTATTAGGTTCTATTTGTATCCCGCTTTCCTGGCAGAAGTGCCACCCAAAGCAGCCTACAGCATAGAAAAAAGGAGAGCTTCCTTCAAAAAGGAAAGCCCCCTCTCAATACACAATGCACTACACAGAGATATCAAAACAACAAAACAGAATAAATACAGTGCAAAGATTCCCAATCAAAAAATGCAATACAATAAACAAGAGACAATAGCCGCCCAACTTAACAAAGAATGCAACATGGACAGCACCCAGCAGTTTTTTCCACCCCTTTGAGCCCAGGTATAGCTCTGAGGGGGGGGGGGGGCGGCTGACACAGCTGGCTCCCATCCCCAGAGCGATGGTGTGGCTCCAGGGAGAGCATGGGGTGGCCCTCTGTGCGGCAGCGGCGACTTTTTCACCCCTTCGAGCCCTAAGGGAGTGGCGGCAGCTGACACAGCTGGCTTGATCTGTTGCTCCTTGTTTAAAAAAAGCTATCCCTGCCTCAGTTCTTGCAAGTGTGCAAATGCTGCCTTATCAAGGACCAAAACTTTTCATCTAAGAAATGGGAAAGAAATACGCTTGACATTTTAATGCAAAACAACCTAATCTGATTTACCAAATGTATATGCAAACTGGAATGTAAAATATATTTTCGTCTTCACAACTTTTCTGAATTTGTGACACGTTCTCCATTTATTCATGCATGCAAGAATGATTACAATTAGGAAAAATACAGAGGGAAATTTGTATAGATGGCACAAGAATATATATGAGAAAATAGATGTGTTCCATGAAAAAGATTGCATGTGGGACTTCATTCTCCGTGTTTGTATGCTGCATGATTTAACTATTTTGTGAGGAGAATTCTGCTCAATTTTATCTTGTGCCCCATTAACCCTGCCAAGGATCATCATAACTCAGAATCAACTTGACAGCACATTATTGTTATACACAAACAGCAAGAGAGAGAAGTACATTTCTATTTTTGGAACAGTGTTATTATGTTACTCACTGGTGAGATTTTTATATACTGTTCAAAAATTAGATTATTTCCTCTCTTGTTTTTAACCAAAGTAGAGGCACTTTAGTTTCATAATTGTCACTATACTTTTTAAAAGTCCACACATGAATCTGCAGTATGGAGAATAATTAAAGTCCCCGCACATGGGTCTTAAAGCACAGTCTTTGCCATTTCTTTTGGACTTGAATTAATTTACATTTCAACATTTCTAGAATAATAGTCTTCTAATATATAGGAAATGTAAATCATTGCAGCTGTGAAGAAGGAGGGAAGGAAGTTCATGTAGAATAATTCATTCAGGATCAGTTAGCTGAAGATGGAAATAAAACCTTATAAAAATAGTTTCCCTACTCTCGTGTTAATGAGCTATGTTTTGAATTGCAAACATTTTATGAAACTGTTCTGCAAACTAGTTGTTTCAAATTTGAGGTAGATGAATTCATTTAAATCCAAGCAACTTTAAGCGAGTCTTGATTTTGAACTGAGGTCTTACACTTCTTTACAAAACATTAAATTGTGCCTGTATCTGGTCATGTGCTCCTATGTCCAAGTTTCCTCTGCTTTGGCATGTTTCTATCCTATTTCTGTCCTTTGTGAATAATCCTCACCGTAACTGAAGCCATTGCTAAATCAGAATTATTATTATTCTTCCATGTCTAGGCCAAACGTGTAGCTGCCAAAATGAAGCCACCTTTTGGTGAGTTCCTTCTGCAGTTCCTTTCACCCAACCTAGTGTGAGAAAGATTAGCCAGCACAAGATGGTCATTGCACAAAATAAGCCCTGCTGCTCAAAAATACCACAATCTTTGTGAAGGTTCTTTCTGTGTACCCCACTAAGTCAGAATTACAGTATGTGAGGAATATTCCTAGCCCATGCAAATGAATGCATGAGAACTTTATTGCTCAAAGTGGGAAGTCAAAGGTAGAACTAGTGTGTGCAAAGTCATTGGGACAAAGCTAACATACACAGCCCAGCTCCTTGCTCCAGGGTTTCTGGCAATAGCACTATATTTTCCTGACTAGATATCCAGCTCTAGATTCCACTTGTCTGTTGTGAATCCTTTAGATACCTTGGTTTTTTAATCTTTTGTGATGATCCTTCTCAGAGATCAGTCCTACCATTAGGCAAGTTGAGGCATCTATCTCAGATGACAGATGCTGGCAAACAGGAAGAAGATTTGGGAGTCAGAAACTGAATACCTTCAATGCAGTATTATAGTGAGGCAGTCCTACCACCAAAGTAACACTCAGATACAGTGATACCTCATACAACGTCCAAACTTGGTTCCACAAGTTTGGACTTTATACGGATTTGGACTTTGTATGAGGCATGCAAAATCCTAGCCGCGATGCCTCATACAACGTCCAAATCCTTGCCGCGATGCCTCATACAACGTCATTTCCATAGAGATACATTGTACTGTAACAGCACAGACTTCAGGAAATAGACAGGAAACTGACAGAACTTTAAGAAATCGTTGTCTGAAGGCTAAATACATTACAAAAACATGTCAAACAACCCTGATTGTCGAAGAACCTGAAGAATGCTGCAAAAATCCCAGGAATGCTTCTAAAAATTCTGATGAAAAAATTTCAAGAAAATCCAAAATCATACTCAAATCCACTCCTAAACACTCTTCGCCTCGTGTGCAAAACCCACAAGAGCAATGCACACATGTGTCCTGCCTTTTATACTGCCCAGGCACAATGCAACCTGGGAAAACCCCAGTGCCTCATACAAAGTCAAGCGACTTTGTATGAGGTAACTTTTTTCAAGAAATTAGGCGATGTTGTATGAATTTGATGTTGTACGAAGCGGACTTTGTATGAGGTATTACTGTACCAGCTTTGGCATCTTTTAAATATGGAACAGAACAGTGGACTACATCTTAGCCTTTACCTCAAGTGGTTGGCCTTCTGTGGAGGTCTCAGGCACAAAGAAGACAAAATTAACTATTCACTAGACACTGGGTTAAGTTCTTATGTTTACTTTCTGGAGTTATCCCACACAGTGCCATTATTAGATTAATATACTTGTGGAGGCTTTTGTTTTGCTGTCTTTAAAATTTTTTTGGTTTTCACAGATCTTTAAGGGGAGGAAAGAGATTATTTCTCAGTAAGTTGGATCATGCGGCTGTGGAACTAATTTCCAGATCAAATCCCCATCTTGCTTCCTAGAAGAGGGTTTAGCCATATTTGAATGATAAGGTTAAGTGCCCTACTTGGGCTGTGAAACTTGGTTATAAGAATTAGGATGTTACATGTTCTTGTTTTCACTTCTGAAATGGGAAACATTCTTAGAATATTTTCAGAGAAGTAAATCCTATTGTGTAAATATGTTTATAATTGCAGCCTAAAATATAAATTTATTTCTATAACAATCCTTAAGCATTCTTTCTCAAAAGTAAGTTCAGTGGGTCACTTTCCTTCTTGAAATATTGTTTTCAGTGTTTTCCCCACTCCTCTAAGAGGGGTTATGATTGCCACCTGAATTCTCTGAAATCTAAATCTTGAATACTTACATTGTCATTTAATCCTACATGATAGAAGCCACTATTTCTAGCCATATTGCCTTATGCTTCTGTCATGGCAATGAAGTCAAATCAAGTTGCTCTTATGGCATAGCACCAGATTTTTTTGGAGAAGAGGAAATTAAGTGCCAGAGACTGGTCTTAAATAAATTTAATTAAGAAAATGTGTATGTTAGAAATAAGCTATTTCCTGACTATGTTCAAAAAGATAGCCACAGCATATGTTAAACATGCATATTGAAATATATCCTCATATATGAATCTGTATAATCTTAGAAACAAGTATGTTAGTGTTTCAGTATGCAATATTTGAGGTCAAGAAAGCACAGCCTTTTTGCTGTTTGAGGAGTTAAGATTTCCTATCACCTTTTCCCCGCCATTATTTTTCAGCGCTTGCTTCAAGCAAAAAATCAATAAATGCTTTTCCCTGTATTGAGATACACTGAAAGGAAAAACTTATTGAATGGCCTTCAGTTATCAGTACTTTATTGTATCAAAAAATAAATATAAGTCTATATATGTATGTGTAGATACTGCAGAAAAGCAATATTTGTATTAATAATTCTGGAGCGTTACCCCACAAATATTAACAGATCATTCACATGTGTACTGTTGAACAACTCCCTCTATTCAGGCTCTGTAAAGTTTTGAAGTGAGCTCATATAGATTAGTTTGGCAAAAATGTCCAGCTTGCATCATAATCCAAGGAGAGAGTTTTTTCCCTTCACTTTTTTGAGTCTCTCCAGTAAGGGGAAGAGATTGTTTGGACAAACAATCAAACAGAGATGGAAGATTAAGTTGGAAAATTTGTAAACTAACATATTTTAACCTATAAATCCAAGGGTTAACCATTGGAACTGGCTATAGGTTGCTATGCCTCGCCCTACTTGCCTGCACTCACCCTGCCTGCACACGGCCGATCTGGGTCCGCAGGTCAACGAAGGATTGAGAAAACCGGCAGTGGGGCAAACGCGAAGAAAGGGAAACAACTTCACTTCCCAACATTCCTTGCGCCACGCCGCGCCAGAGCCAATCAGGCTGAGAGGCTCTCGCAAGGCACAGCGTTCGGAAACGCGCCGCAGCCAATCAAAAGAAAACCATTTTAAAAAAATGCAGCACAAACACAAAGCACCAACTCATAACTACAAGCCCAAGCGTCCTGCGCACCATGAGCGCGCAGAACGCTGAGGAAGCCGGCACCCAAAAAATAAAACAAAAACACCGGGAGAGCAAGTCTGCCAAGCCGCGTGAACCAAAGCCCCCCTCCCCAACGGCGCCTGAAGCTCCTAATCGGAGTTTCCCCTTTAATATCACTGGGTGGGGGGGTGTTGTGCTCCCCCTCTCTACTGGCTCCCCTGGGGTTGAGAGGGTTGGGGGGACAAAAGGAGCCTGTCTCCCCAACCCTCCTGACCCCAGGGGACCCGGCAGAGAGGGAATTCCCCTCCCCACCACATACACACGCCCCATATTAAAGAGAAGAAACCAAGTGGTTACTTCTCTTTAAAAACGGAGGTGGGGGGGAATCCCCCTCTCCGCTGGCTCTCCTGGGTCCGGAAGGGTTGGGGAGACAGACCCCTTTTCTCAACCCAACCCTCCCAAACCCAAGGAAGCCAGCGGAGAGGGGGATCCCCTCCCCACACTGATATTAAAGGGGAATCCCCAATTGAGATTTCCTTTTTAATATCAGAGGGTAGCCTGGATTCGATCCCCTCTCCTGGGTCCCATGAGTCTGAAAGGTTTGGGGGGGACAAAAAGAGCCTGTCTCCCCAACCCTCCTGACCCCAGGGGACCTGGCAGAGAGGGGATTCCCCTCCCCCCCACACACACCCCATTTTAAAGAGAAGAAACGAAGCGGTTACTTCTCTTTAAAAATGGAGGTGGGGGGAATCCCCCTCTCTGATGGCTCTCCTGGGTCCGGAAGGGTTGGGGAGACAAACCCCTTTTCTCAACCCAACCCTCCCAAACCCAAGGAAGCCAGCGGAGAGGGGGATCCCACCCACCCACCCCCACTGATATTAAAGGGGAAACCCCAATTGAGATTTCCCTTTTAATATCAGAAGGTGGCATGGATTCAATCCTCTCTCCTGGGTCCCATGAGTCTGGAAGGTTTGGGGGAACAAAAGGAGCCTGTCCCCCCAAACCTTCTAGAGCCAGGGGAGATGGCAGAGAGGGGATCCCCCCCATAGGACACCAAAAAACACAAAAACAAACAATCAAAAACATTCAAAAATACACAAAAACAAACAAAATTAACACCAAAAAAGTAAAAACAACAAATATTTCAAAACACACCCAGCACCCAGCCAAACACCACAAAATCCAACCACCACCACCCCAAATAAAGAAAAACAGCCAACTCACCACCACACGACCTCACAACACAACGACTGGAAAAGAAATGAATAAAGAAAGAGACTACTTACTAGAAGAAGCTCCACCCAGAGGCCACGAGAGAAAAAACAGTCAAAATACAAGATAAACCCCTACCAGCAGCACTTGCTGCCCACAATAATAAAAAAATTCAAAAAGACACAATAGCCCCACACAAAAGGCCCCAAGAGTTTTTCGAAAAAGTATATCATCCTTTATTCTTTTTTTCATCCACAAAACCAAAACACCAAAGAAAACTCATCACAGTTTATAACAGGCCATCAAAAAAATTGCATAAATAAAAATTTTAAAAAATTCAATTATAGACTAACCTCTTCTTTACAAACATTAACAACAACAACAACAACAAAAACTTTCCAACACCATTTAAAACAGCCCGGCAACGCGGGCAACCTTTGCTAGTAATTTAAATAAAAAGGACTGGTTTTTTTAGCTCCACACTATGAGGAAGTAATGTATAATTTGACCCTAATAGTTCCATACTATTGGGGAGGGGGTATTAGACCACTTTAGACCAGATGACCTCATTACACAGATTTAAACACTAATATTTGCCTGTTTCTCTTGCCTTCCTATATTTTGTTACAATTTCATCTGCTTTGAACATTCTGATCATTCACTATTTCCCACTTGTTTCAATTGGTCAAGACAACATCATGTGCTTTCAGTTTTCAGGATGAGTAAGTACGCTAGGCAAAACACACAACATCAATCAGAAAAAAAGATAAATAATTAAGAATAGAGGAAGTAAGAGAAAATGTAATAATGGAATGGTGTTATGATGTTGTATCACAGAATATAGAAAAGTAATGTATTTTTAAAAAGAAAATTAGTGAAGATATTTATTATTTTTTAATTTAAACAGTGGGAAACATACAATATATGATTCCCAATGGTAAAGGGGAGTTTAGAAAGTTTCTTTTTAAAGATTTAAATATCTCACATC
This sequence comes from Bradypodion ventrale, assembly GCA_035047345.1. Lineage (NCBI taxonomy): Eukaryota > Metazoa > Chordata > Lepidosauria > Squamata > Chamaeleonidae > Bradypodion > Bradypodion ventrale. The sequence goes on along the minus strand of JAWDJE010000005.1, from coordinate 158,013,998 downwards.
ACTCCATGCAATGCTTGCAAAGTAACTAGTGGGTTTTACTCAGTATAATATGTAATAAAGTAACATGCTGCATTACTCATTATTTCGGGAGAATGAATAGGACTGATTATTTTTTGCATATAATTTGATATATTTGAGTCAAAATGCCTGTAAAACTGCCATCTAAAAGTAACCAGCTAACTTCATTTTTTTACATAAGTGTACACTCCCTCTAAAAATGATTCCAGTTCATTTTGTTATTTGTGACAAATGTTTTCATTATATTCTTGTTACAACACCCCAAAGCTTTATTTCCAAGTAACTATGCTACTCATAACTTGTACCGAAGCTATGAGCAATGTATGGAACTGTCAAATGAGGGGGGATTAGTAGCTACCGAGAACTTGGTATCAATATTAAATTAGCACATCAAAAACTTAACACAATAGCGAATGGGTGACATGCCTCTTCTAATAAATACAGTAGTTCTCCATATGTCTTTGGGACAGAAATTGAGTTAAACTGTTGAGATTTATAAAACATGCCTCACAAAAGGGAAATAATCCCCTCAATCTATACCTATAAATCTGAGCGTTAACCATTGGAATTTGACTAAGGATCCTGCACCAGGCCATACTAGCCTGTACCGAGCCTTCGTGACCTGCCCGAACTGGGCCCGCAGGTCAACAAATGTTTGAGAAATGTGCCAGTGGGGCAGGAGACCCACAAACTCAAACAAAGAAAAGGAACTTCAATTCCCAATGTTCCTTGCGCCGCACCGCGCCACAGCCAATCAGGCTGAGAGGCGCAAGCAAAAAGAACATTGGGAAACGCAGCGCGGGCAATCAAAATCGAGCTGCAGGGAAAAACCGCTGCACAAATGCAAACCACAAACCCAAAACTATGAGCCCCAGAGTCCTGCGCGCCATGAGAGCGCAGAACGATGAGAAAGCCAATGCACAAAAAATAAAAATACAAAACGCAACGGGAGTGCAAGTCCACCACAGCCAGACACAGTGCCTCACAGCCACAAACAAAAAAACCTCCCCCGCGAGACACCTGCCAGTCTTCTTTCCCGGAGCAATGGGGACAAGAAGGACTCCCTCTTCTCCACGCTGCGCCGCAGAAGACATGGCGAGACCACCACCGGCCTCAAGAAAAGTTGAGCCAGGGTGGAAAAAACCCCGGGGGGGGGGTCAAGGGGGGAGGTACTGTTGCATTCGCCCACCCTTGAAAGCAAACTAATTCCCCGGGAAGGAAAGGCAGTCAACGGGGCTCCAGCCGCTGCCTTTACTTCCCGAGGAAGTGTTTCACTTTCAAGGGGGTGGCGAATGCACAAATACCTTTCCCCCCCCCCCCCTTGAAAGTGAACCAATTCCCCGGGAAGCAAAGGCAGTGAACGGGGCTTCGGTCGTTGCCTTCGCCTCCCGGAGGTACTCACCCGGCCCCAGCCTCCTCTCTCTCTCACTCACTCAGACACACACATACACACACACCTACTGGGAAGCAAGTTTCAAACCTGCCCAGTGTGTGTGTGTGTGCACACACCAAAACTACCACTAACCAACAACAAACACAATAAACAAGGTAAACTAACCAATAAAAACAAACACCAAAATTATTAATAAATAAAAATAAATAAATAAATAAATAATTTTAAAAAACATTAATTAAAACAAAAATCACAACAACCACAAACAAAAACATCCACAATGACAAAAAACCACTTACAAAACACCTAACTACAAAACGAAAAAACTACAAATTACACAAACAAACAAGAGAAATTAAACAAAACCAGAAATCACCAAACCAATTAAACCAACCTAAAACTAAACCAAAAGAAAAAAGAACTAACAGAAACACCTCCCAGCCCACCACCACAAAAGCAAAACAAAGAAAAACCCCAGAAGAAAGAAAACCAGACAACTTACCAGCATGACCTCCCTCCACGACGACCGGAACAGAAATGAAGAAACAAAGAGACTCCTTACCGGAAGAAGCCCCACCCAAAGGCCAGGAGAGAAAAAACACGTTAAATGACACCAAAACCCCTAGCAGCCCCACCTGCAGGGCACAATAGTAAAAGCAACTCAAAAAGACTCAACAGCCCCACCCAGAGCCCACAACAGTAAAAACAAGTCAAAAACATAAAAATCAATCACAAGTTTACACAAAACACAAACATATGTCACAAAAATAAAATAAACATATTTCTAAAATCCTGTGTTTCGTTTTAACTCAAATAAAAACCCAAGAAATCTAAACACAGTTTAAAAACATTGAATGTACAAAACATGTACTTTCACATTTTTAACATTATTACCTATAGTACAAATATTAAAACAAAAGTCACATACTAAAACATTATTTCATTAAATAAAAAAATTACAAACAATTATATCATCCTTTGTTCTTTTTTTAATCCACAAAAAAACCTAAAAAAAACTGAACACAGTTTATAACAGCCCGGCATCGTAACAAAAATTAACATATATGTTAAAACAAATATTCAAAAATACATTAGAAAAATTACAAAATACAAGTTGTCATTACTATAAAGTATCAAAACAATACAATCTATTTAACAAATGAAAACATTTAAAAATTGTGCATAAATAAAAATTTTAAAAAGAACAATTACAGACTAACCTCTTTTTTTACAAACATTACAAAAAAAAAAACCACCTTCCAACATAATTTAAAACAGCCTGGCAACGCCGGGCAAACTCTGCTAGTACTAAATAAATTGGGAAGGGTGCATAAACATGGCAATTTAAATGAAGAACACTATGGCTCCGACAACAGCGAGGCACTCTGTTTGTCACATGTGTGGCTCTGTTCCCTGCAAAGCTTAAATAAAGCTCTGGCCTTTACTAAGTTTTTGCCAGAAATAATTATGTTGTGTTCTGGGGAAAATAAGGAGAGCAGTTAACAGTATTTTGTTCAGAGTATGGTTTCTAGAACAGTTGTGGTACTTTCATCAGAGTATGCTTTCCTGCTCCCAACCTGCTGACCTTCCGCCTCCCAGTCAGCGTCTTAGACACTTGAGCCACTGCAGATATCTTAGGAAATAAAATTTAATGAACGAGAAGGAAATTACTGATAATAGCCCACTGATACTTAGTTCTTCCTTTGTGTTTTCTTCTTCCTGCTTCTGCCACCACCATCATCTCACTGATTCAAAATTCCTATGTAATTTGTGTGAATTGAAGATGTCTTTGAATGTATCAACTGGTTGGCAGGGGTGAAATGCAATAAAATGTTGCTATCTCTTTTTGGTGAGTTAGGTTGGTTCTTGCTAGGAACTCTTTTCTCTCCCCATTTCACTGGAAGGGAAATCAAATGTGTTTCTTTCCTTTACTTGCTACATCACTTAAACATCTGGGTGAGTTAAGCTTGACCATGCATGCTAGTTGCCAAATTATCAGCATGATTTTATTCCAATCTGTGAGCACAGCATACAAGACTGGACGTGATACCATTAGTTGATTGCCATCTCCCATACTGCATAATTTTAACACATCTTTGTGACAGACAGTACAAAGTTATCCTATTGCATCAAAATCTGAAGTCTAAAATGTCTGAAAGGGCAAACAAGATGTAGCCATCACAATAAGAAATCTGGAGACAAGGACTAGTTAATAAATGAAATTAAGCATGGATAGAAGATGTGTAAGAATAAGATTATTAACACAAATCTATACAGTACCTAGAAGAATGGGTTGGGCCGTGCGTGTCTGGAATGCATGTCCGCACACGTCCAGCCTATCCCGTAATGAGCCGGCCACACTTACCTTGCCAAACTGGGACCATCGCCGCTAGGGTCTGGGGCCCAAAAGTGGTGCCTAAGCCCCACAAAATGGGGGAAAGGAACGGAAACTAAAACTCCCATGGTGCCATGGGAGAAAAACGGCAGTTTAACAGCCAGACCTGGAAACAGAATGTTGGAGAGAGCTGATTTGCATGTTGGTCTGTGGTTGGTTCTGATGCGGATGGAACAAACCCATTCCATTTAAGCCTCTACAGCCCTGGAATGAGACACTTTCAATGTACATCAATGCTGTGTGAGAGAGAGACAGGGTGTGTGTGTCTATGTATGTGTGCGAGACAATGCACAAGACAGTGGGTTCCGGATCAGTCACTTATGGGTGTGCCTGAATGAGAGAGAGAGAGAGAGACTCTGTGTGTTGGGGTGTATCAGGGTCCAAAAAACCTAAGCATACAATTAGCTCTCATCCTTCCTTCCCTACCTCCAGCCATTCTTCTCCCCTTCCTTCTTTCTTTCCCTCCCTCATTCTTACCCTCCTGTCTTCCTTTCCTCCTAAATTTCCCCCTCAATGCCTACCATTCCTCCCTCATCATCACACCGGGGTGAGTCTACCCAGGTTCCTTACTGAGAGCCAGGGGGCATCACAAATGGTGTGGGGAGAGGTAAAAAGGGAAAAAACCCTCCCCAAGCCACCCCCACCCCATAGGTTGTGCCTCCCCAAAAAAAAACCTGTAAGTAATAGACACATCCCAGTAAGCCTCCTTCAACACACAAACCAGTCTGCTTCTGCAGACGTTTCCATACTCATGTAGTAGGCATGACTATACACCAGAGCACACGTAATGCTTTTTACCTTCCCAACAACGTGGTCCCTTTTTATCAACTTACAATTCCTTGCTTTCGAACAAAAAGGTTGACAGGAGCTGGGAGAAAGACGGAAGCTCATTCTGTCCTGCAATACTCAAGAACCGAACTGCTCACCTTCCACATTCCAGTAAGCCTCCATCAACACACATATCAGTCTGCTTCTGCAGGCGTTTCCATGGTCATGTGGCAGGCATGACTACACACCGGAGCACACATCAAACCATCTATGACAAAACAAAACTCTGCATCTGCGTCCCAAATACACACACACATAGACACAATAACCAGATAAACATATCATAAGAAGGGACATACCTTCCCACAATTAAAAAAATTTAACACCACCACCCTCCCAGGCAAGGCCGGGCAATCAGCTAGTATTTTTAACAAGAATAGAAATCAGAAACACAGTAGTAACTGTCTAGCAGCTTGCCTTCACTAGATCTATCCCTACTATTAGTCAGAGTGAGTAAACTATATGTACACCACCTAAGAGAGGATGCATGACTTGGTAAATAGATGGCTGATGCAGAACATTTTGGTAAAAGTAAAGGAGGAAGGAAGCAAAAGTGACATCATTGAGGATCTTCTTGCCAGCCTTAACACTTAGATAATGCACTCCTAGATCAGACACACAATAGTAATGAATGAGTTCAACTTGATATCTTTTGAAAGTTCAACTCTGTCAAGAATATACAATAATAGTCAAGTCCAGCTTATGGTGACCCTTTTCATGGTTTTCTAGATATAGAGTGTAAAGGGACTGCAGTGGCTCAAGTGGCTAAGACGCTGACTGGGAAGCGGGAAGGTCAGCAGTTCGATTCCCGAGTACTGCAGGATGGAAATTAGCTCCCGTCTTCGTCCCAGCTCCTGCCAACCTTGCAGTTCGAAAGCAAGAAATTGCAAGTAGATAAATAGGGACCACTTCGGTGGGAAGGTAACAGTGTTCCGTGCACTCTAGTGGCTAGTCATGCCTGCCACATGACCACGGAAACATCTGCAGAAGCAGACAGCACTGGCTCTTCGGCTTGGTGTAGGGAAAACAATTTATTCCTCAATGTAAAAAAGACAAAAGAGATCATTGTAGACTTTAGAAAATGCAAATTGAACATCCAGCCACTTATTATTGAAGGGAATTGTGTGGAACAGGTCTTGGTGTTTCCATTTCTGGGAATGGAGCTGAGGGATGATCTAACATCATCACCCTTTAGCTCCTCCCCTCAGCTGGTTGGAGGGGAGTGGGAGTGACCGTTGCTCCATGGCAGGAGGATATTTTCCACCTTCGTCCCTGCCACAGAGCCCCCTAAGCTCCTCCCCTCAGCTGGTTGGAGGGGAGTGACCGTTGCTCCATGGCAGGAGGACATTTTCCACCTTCGTCCCTGCCACAGAGCCCCCTTAGCTCCTCCCCTTAGCCGGTTGGAGGGGAGTGGGAGTGACCATTCCTCCGTGGCTGGAGGACATTTTCCATCTTCGTCCCTGCCACAGAGCCCCCTAAGCTCCTCCCCTCAGCCGGTTGGAGGGGAGTGGGAGTGACCGTTGCTCCATGGCAGGAGGACATTTTCCACCTTCATCCCTGCCACAGAGCCCCCGAAGCTCCTCCTCTCAGCTGGTTGCAGGGGAGTGGGAGTGACCGTTGCTCCGTGGCTGGAGGACATTTTCCACCTTCGTCCCTGCCACAGAGCCCCCTAAGCTCCTCCCCTCAGTTGGTTGCAGGGGAGTGGAAATGGCTGTTACCCATGACATGGACCTTAAGTTTTATGTAATTTACCATCTTTGTCTGTAAACCGCTTTGGGTCACCAATAGGTGAGGAAAGCGGTGTACATACACACACACACACACACACACACACACACACAAACACACACACACACACACACACACACACACACACACACACACACACACACACACACACACACACACAAAACATGGGGAGCAAACACCAAAGATCTGAATAAGAGAGCACAGCAGAGGTTATACTTCTTGAGAATCCTCAGGAAGAACAATCTTTCAAAGGACCTGCTGTTGGCATTCTACCACTGTACCATAGAGAGTGTGTTAACCTATGGTCTGTGTGTATGGTTTGGGAGTTGTACAGCTAGGGAAAGAACAATGCTGTCCAGGGTCGTAAAGACTGCGAAGGGGCGTACTCTTCCGACTCTAGATCAAATCTATGCCACCAGGTGTTATAAGAAAGCTGTAGAGATTGCGCAGGATAATATGCACCCCGGAAATGATCTCTGTCAGCTTCTGCCTTCTAGAAGAAAGTATAGGGTCATAAAGACCAGGACCAGCCGCTTGAGAAATAGTTTCTTCCCAAAAACGGTTCTGGCTTTGAATGCAGTGCAATGCAGTCTATGAGGGAGCTTCTGTATATAGTTTTTAGAGTTTTTAGAGCCTTAGAGTTTTAGAGCTTTTTAGGGGTTAAATGTGTATATATGGGGTGGGAGTGTGTTGATGATTTTGTATAGTTGTATTTTGTTTGGGTTTTGTTGGGTTGGTAAGTGGATTTTTCCCCAAACTTCGTTGTTCTGTGTAGGACAATGACAATAAAGATCTATCTATCTATCTATCTATCTATCTATCTATCTATCTATCTATCTATCTATCTATCTATCTATCTATCTATCTATCTATCTATCTATCTATCTATCTATTAGAAACAGAGATGAGCACTGCACTCTAGAGTCAGATACGATTGGCTTTCGAGCAAGGGAAACCTTTAGATATAGAGTATTCAGAAGTTGTTTACCATTCCCTTCTGCTGTAGGTGCAAAATGCAAGCGCGGCGCCAAAATGGCCGCCGCGCCCTTTGCGGGCCCCCCCCCACAGGACAGAGAATCTGGGTAGTTAGGGGCGTGGCCAGCTCCCTTATAAAAGGGGTGGCCACGAGGCAGCCGAGCTGCCATTTTACCTCAGCGACGGAGCGGAGAAGTTTTTTCCCCTGTGTCTCCGTCGCTCGTTAGCTTACCGGGAAGCCTTTTGGTAGCGATTCTGCCTTGCCGGCTTCCCTTTTCTGCTTCGGAGGAGATGCCTTCGAAGAAGAAGGCAGCTTCGAGTTCAGCTCGCGCTGTTAGGAGGCGCAACCCAGGTCGGAGGACCGCGGTGCCGCCTCCTCAGCAGCCACCTTTGCCAGCCCCGGCCGGGGCCAGCGGAATGGGGTCTATTGCCCCTTGGCCCGGAGTGGGCGATCAGAGTACGGGCGCGGAAGGGGTTCCGGCCCGCGGCCCACGAGCGGTGGACACCGCTCCTGCTCCTGCCCACTCTGTCGGGCCTACTCCTCTTGGGCCGCAGCCTCTCCCTGGGCCCTCTAGCCTTGGGGGGTGGTGCGGCCCCCTGCCTTGGCAAGTTTCTCCACCTACCCTGCCGGGCCTCGGTGCTGGCCAATGGCCATATGTGGGTCCCGGGGTACAGGGACCTGTACCCATGCCTGGACCAGGCGGGCCGGCCGGCCCTTTGCCCATGGTCAACGTCGATACCTTGCTGGCCCGCATTGCGGCCCTGGAGGCGTCGTTGGCTCGGGCCAGTCAGGCGGGCGCCCCCTTCGGGGTTCCTTTTGAGGCGCTGTCGGCAGGAGGACAACAGCCGGCGGGGAGGGTCGAGCTGCTGCAGGCGCGTGGCGCGGTTTCGGCCACTGCCTCGCAGCTCCCCAGCCAGCAACCAGGCGCGGGTCAAGTCCCGGTGATGAGCTCTACGGCGGTCGTGAGCTCCGACGCCCCCAGTGGGCCGGAACCCCCGGTGGGGGCGGCCCGCGGGGGTGCAGCATGTGAGTATACGGTGCAAGCGAGTACATCCACACACATTCCCAATCTAGGGGGGGCCTTTCAATGGCCTTGGCCTCGCGCGGGTGGTGCGGGGGCCACGCTGTCGGCGACCCACCCGGCGGCGACGACTGCCACCTTGGGCACTGGGGTGGGCATTGGTCCTTACACTGCAGGGAATGTTCTGGGGGTGGCTGGGTTAGCTCAGGCCCCTTTTACCAGGCCGGCTGTCCCCTTTTCGGCTTTGCCGACGGCAGGGTATTCCTTGCCATTGGGTGATCACCTGGCACAGGCTACTAGGGAAAAGATATGGCGAGGGGAGTACGTAGATATCTTCTCACTCCTGAACAGAGAGCCCACCAAGGAGGAAAGGGAGGGTCAGGATGAGAAGGACAAGGAGCAGGCACGCCGCCGTAAGCCGCCGCGTACCTGGGCCAACTGGCTCCCCGCTTATTTAATATACATGGCGGTATATTTGAGGGCGCGGCCGGATTTAGCTATTCCCATGGTCCAATATTTGGACAACATATATAGGGCGATGGTCGATTTCCCGGGCCCCTCATGGCTAGCATATGATGAGGAATTCCGTATGAGGATTCCCCTCCACCCCGAGATGAGATGGGATGAGCCGTGCCAGAGGCTGTGGCTTTTGTATATGACACCCACACGCCCTGCCCCGGGGGATAGATACCATTGCGGACATGCGTCCAGCGAGCGGCTCCAGCGCAGGCTACCCGCCAGGCGGCGGGGCAGGGGGTTCCAGCCCGCCTGCTGTGCTGGACTTTCTCGTCGAATGGTTCCTGCAATCGAAAGAACTGCAGGTATAAGCATGAGTGTCCCACATGTTCTGGCCCCCACGCAGCCTCTGCTTGTCCCAGGCCTGGGGGGGCGCGAGGCAGAGGGAGGGGTGGACAGTGGGCTGGCAAGGCTGCCACGGATGGAGCTAGCTCTCCAAAAGGCCCCCTCCCCAATTAAGGTGGACATGCTGGAGCGCTGGCTCGCATCGTACCCGAAGGGGGAGGACCGGGAGTATCTCCTTCAAGGTTTTAAGCAGGGATTTCGTATCCCTTTTATGGGTGATAGGTCCCCTCAGGATGCTCCCAACCTTTTATCCCTCAGAGGAAGGGAGGAGGTGGCTGCGGCCAGCATTAAAAAGGAGTTAGACGCGGGCAGGGTCGCTGGACCTTTCCCCGCACCCCCGTTTCCCAATCTTAAGGTCTCGCCACTGGGTTTGGTCCCCAAAAAGTCCCTAGGTGAGTTTCGCCTTATTCATCATTTGTCCTACCCAGCCGGCCGATCGGTCAATGATGCTATCCCTGATGATCTTTGTTCAGTCAGGTATACATCGTTTGACCATGCGCTGCGCATGGTGCGCTCGTGTGGCCCGGGTGCCCTGCTGGCCAAGTGTGACATTAAGTCGGCTTTTCGCCTCTTGCCGGTGCACCCGGGCGACTTTGGGTTGCTGGGTTTTAAATTTAAGGGGGAATATTATTTTGATAAGGCCATGCCTTTTGGCTGCTCCATATCATGCTCGGCTTTCGAGCGTTTTAGTACCTTCCTAGAGTGGGCTTTCGTCCGCAGGTCAGGGTCCCGGTCTGTAGCCCATTACCTGGATGACTTTTTATTCGGGGGTGAACGGGGCTGGGACACGTGTGCACGTCTCCTCAACACATTTCAGACGCTAATGGAGGAACTTGGTGTCCCTTTAGCGCCCGAAAAGACCGAGGGCCCATCGACCAAGCTAGTATTCCTGGGGGTTGAGAGTGACACAGTGGCGCAGGCTTCTAGGTTGCCGAGTGATAAGGTGTCCAGGATAGTGGCCCTTAGCTCGGAATTGCTGGCCAAGCGTAAGGCATCCCTGAGGGAACTGCAGGTGCTACATGGGCACCTTAATTTTGCTTGCAGGGTGGTCGCACCGGGCAGGGCTTTCGCCCGGCGCTTATGCGACGCCATGGCAGGGTTATCCAGGCCCCACCACAGAGTCAGGCTCACCCGGGGTATCAAGGCAGACATGTTCGTCTGGTTGCAATTCCTGAGGGAGTTTACTGGGGTCTCATTTTGGAGGTCTGACCTCCTGGCATCCCCCAATTTCCAGATCCAGTCTGATGCCTCAGGATCCCTGGGTTATGGGATGTACTTCAATGGGAAGTGGGCCTATGGTGGGTGGCCACCGGCATGGGCAGGCACAGGTCGCCTGCGGGATCTCACATACCTGGAATTTTTTCCCATTCTGGGGGCTTTGATGCTATGGGGCGAACAGTGGGCTAATTCGGTGGTGCATTTCTGGTGTGACAATGCGGCTGTTGTACACATTGTCAATGCACAGACTTCCAAATCGCCCAGGGTCATGGATCTAGTGCGCCATTTTGTGCTGCGCTGCCTGCGCCTCAACGTCTTGTTCAGGGCCAGGCATGTCCCAGGGATTAACAATGATATTGCTGACGCTTTGTCCCGCCTGCAGATCTCCCGGTTCCGCGCCTTGGCCCCGGATGCGGAGGAATTTCCCTCGCCACTCCCGGACGAGATGTGGACTATTGGCAAGGAGAGGTGAACCGGGCGATTGGCCTGTCACTAGCGCCACGCACGCGTAAGGCGTATCAACAAGCATTCAATTCGTACAGGGCATTTGCTACTCAATTTCTCTTGCCAGAGACCTGGCCTATCCCGGTGGACCATGTTCTGCGGTTCATGGTTCACCTGCATGCACAGGGCCTCGCACCGCGCACCATAGCATCCAAGCTCTCGGCGTTGGCTTTTATGGCCAAAGTGGGGGGTCATGTGGATACCACCTCTGACTTCCGGGTGAGACATGTTTTGGAGGGGTGGGTGCGCGAGCGCGGGCGTTGCCCGGACGACCGGCACCCTATTTCCCCAGGGGTTCTTACCCAGTTGGCCCGGGGCTGGCCAGGCCTCTGTTTTGATCATTATGAGGCAGCCCTTTTTCATGCAGCCACAACGGTGGCATTTTTTGGAGCGCTCCGCGTCAGCGAACTCGTGATGCTGTCTAAGGCGGATGCAAGTGGTAGGGCACTGGAACTCGAAGATGTCTATGTTGCCAAAGACTGGGCCCAGTTGAGGATACGCTCCTCTAAAACAGATCAGCATGGCGTAGGCAGTGGTGTAAGACTGCTACGTTGTTCTTTGGCAGACATCTGTCCGGTTGGTGCCCTACAGGAATTCCTGGCACTGCGTGGCATGCACCAGGGCCCGTTTTTCTGTCACCAAGATGGGTCTCCCCTTACTAAATTTCAGTTTTGGAAGGTGACAGCCAGAGCCCTCACCAGGGTGGGCCTACCAGGTGCCCGTTATGGCACACATTCGTTCCGTATTGGTGCAGCCTCTACAGCAGCTGCTTTTGGGTACTCTGGGGCTGACATACGCAGCATGGGGAAGTGGGGCTCGCAATGTTTTCAGTTTTATGTGCGCCCACTCCCGCCATGAGTACCAATCCAGTCACCTTACCGCCTTTTTCTCAATTTTCTTACAGACCCTGGGTGTCGTATTACACCGGTGACAGTATGGCTGGTGGGCCACAGCTATGTGCACAGGGCAGCGCGTTACGCTGCGGCGACAGAGTGGACCCCGACTGGGACTGGGTGACCACGCCAGTCTCGCATGGCATGGTAAGCCTGGGATGTTATGGCGGGAGCTGCGGCCTTTCCTTTTTTCTGGCCTGGGTGCTGACCCGCCTGACATTCTAATCATCCACCTGGGGGGCAATGATTTGGGCCAGGTCACCGGCTTGTCGCTCAAGCATGCGATTTGCGAGGTACTCGCCTAATTGCATTATGTCTGGCCTGCCACAACCCTAGTTTGGTCGGACATTGTTCCGCGCCATTCTTACAGAGGGGGCGTTAACCTCCTGGCCCTTGACCGCGCTAGGCGCGCGGTCAATAAGGCAGTGGCGCGGTTTCTTGCCACCAGGGCTTGGGGACGGGTTAGTCATCACCCCGATATTAGTCTACAAAATTATGACTTGTACGCAGGGGATGGGGTCCATCTGTCGCGAGGAGGTATGGACCTCCTGTTGGGTGATTGGCGAGCAGGCCTGTTGACCGAGCTGACGGTCTGGGGGGGGCGTCAGGTCTTCTTTGAAGCCCCTCCCTGTGGCGGGTAGCACTGGTAAGGTAAACAGTATGACCCACAAGTATCCGGCAGGTTCGCAATTGACTGGACAACACTAGACAGGAATAAATTAGTTAAACGTTGTCCGGTCAACGACGAACCAGACGATGGGGTGATGACGATTGCTAACCAGCATGCATCACCCCTGTGATTTCACGGATACGCGTCAGAGGGTGGGGTCATAAGTTAGTTATTGACTACGGTCAACAATTTGTTTGTTGTCAACAAACAAATTGATACAAATTGATACATTGTAACCAATTGCCGTTGGCAATTTTGGGGTGGTACCTTACCAGTGTTACTTCGGCCTGCTTGCCTTAGGAATTATGATTGGTCGTTTTACCAATACAAATTTATAATTCGGACTAGGGCATTGAATCAATAAATGTGGCCCTATGCTGTTATCCACTTTCAATGTTGTCTGTGTCCGTTATTGGGGGGGTGCGCCTGCAATGCAAGCGCGGCGCCAAAATGGCCGCCGCGCCCTTTGCGGGCCCCCCCCACAGGACAGAGAATCCGGGTAGTTAGGGGCGTGGCCAGCTCCCTTATAAAAGGGGTGGCCACGAGGCAGCCGAGCTGCCATTTTACCTCAGCGACGGAGCGGAGAAGTTTTTTCCCCTCCACCCCCTCCCTAGTTAACAGTGTGATATTATGGTCGCTTCGGGGCCGGGTGGGAATTTTTGGTTGGGACCCATATTGGCTCCGGGTCCTGGCTTTTTTGCCCATCCCACACTGTTGCTATGGTTTGATATAGGGGTCTTTCTGTGTTCCTACTGTTGACTTTGGTCACATTGGCGGGTAGCACTGGTAAGGTAAACAGTATGACCCACAAGTATCCGGCAGGTTCGCAATTGACTGGACAACACTAGACAGGAATAAATTAGTTAAACGTTGTCCGGTCAACGACGAACCAGGCGATGGGGTGATGACGATTGCTAACCAGCATGCATCACCCCTGTGATTTCACGGATACGCGTCAGAGGGTGGGGTCATAAGTTAGTTATTGACTACGGTCAACAATTTGTTTGTTGTCAACAAACAAATTGATACAAATTGATACATTGTAACCAATTGCCGTTGGCAATTTTGGGGTGGTACCTTACCAGTGTTACTTCGGCCTGCTTGCCTTAGGAATTATGATTGGTCGTTTTACCAATACAAATTTATAATTCGGACTAGGGCATTGAATCAATAAATGTGGCCCTATGCTGTTATCCACTTTCAATGTTGTCTGTGTCCGTTATTGGGGGGGTGCGCCTGCAATGCAAGCGCGGTGCCAAAATGGCCGCCGCGCCCTTTGCGGGCCCCCCCACAGGACAGAGAATCCGGGTAGTTAGGGGCGTGGCCAGCTCCCTTATAAAAGGGGTGGCCACGAGGCAGCCGAGCTGCCATTTTACCTCAGCGACGGAGCGGAGAAGTTTTTTCCCCTCCACCCCCTCCCTAGTTAACAGTGTGATATTATGGTCGCTTCGGGGCCGGGTGGGAATTTTTGGTTGGGACCCATATTGGCTCCGGGTCCTGGCTTTTTTGCCCATCCCACACTGTTGCTATGGTTTGATATAGGGGTCTTTCTGTGTTCCTACTGTTGACTTTGGTCACATTGGCGGGTAGCACTGGTAAGGTAAACAGTATGACCCACAAGTATCCGGCAGGTTCGCAATTGACTGGACAACACTAGACAGGAATAAATTAGTTAAACGTTGTCCGGTCAACGACGAACCAGGCGATGGGGTGATGACGATTGCTAACCAGCATGCATCACCCCTGTGATTTCACGGATACGCGTCAGAGGGTGGGGTCATAAGTTAGTTATTGACTACGGTCAACAATTTGTTTGTTGTCAACAAACAAATTGATACAAATTGATACATTGTAACCAATTGCCGTTGGCAATTTTGGGGTGGTACCTTACCAGTGTTACTTCGGCCTGCTTGCCTTAGGAATTATGATTGGTCGTTTTACCAATACAAATTTATAATTCGGACTAGGGCATTGAATCAATAAATGTGGCCCTATGCTGTTATCCACTTTCAATGTTGTCTGTGTCCGTTATTGGGGGGGTGCGCCTGCAAAGCTACAAAAGCTGATTTTTCTCCTGGGAGGCACAGTGAAGACTCAAACTCCCAACCTCTGACTCTTCAGCCAAATATCCAGATCACCTCCTTGGCTATAAACATAATCTTTCAGAAGATGGAAAGGTCAACAAGGAAACAAACTATCATAGATATGATCCTTACCCATAGGAATAAATCAGCCAACAAGATTGAAATAGTGGGAGGTTTGGGTGGAAGTGAGCATATCCTCTTGAAATTCATTACATTAAGGAAAGAGAAAATGAAGACAATGCTGTGTATCAGGGCCATGCCCAGGATTCTAGATGGAGGGGAGGGAATATTTTTTTCAGGAGGAGCAACAATGTCACACTCACACACAACTTTGCCCTGGTGGGGGGTGGGCTGTTAGCTAGGGGGGCTGATCCCTCCGCCCCCGGCCACCCCCTAGCTATGGCCCTGGTGTGTATGCTGGACTTTAAGAGAACTACTCTCCATAAGTTTAAATACATAGCTGGGTAAGATTCCATGCTCATTCATACTCCAAACATAAGGCTTCTCACAATGGAGTTGAGATTTTTTTTTTTTAATGAGAGATACTGGAGATACAATCACAAACAACTCCAAGAAGCTATTTGTTCTGATATTGTAATGCTGTATTTTGTTTTAGTGTTTATTTTACTGTTGTGAACCGCCTTGAGTTGCCCGTTGGGCAAGAAAGGCGGTATAGAAATAAACATAATAAACATAATAATAATAATAATAATAATAATAATAATAATAATAATAATAATAATAATAATAATAATAATAATAATAATAATAATAATAATAATAATAATAAAAGGAGTAGACATCTGAAAAAACATGATGCTTTTCATTAAGCTGAAATTTTAAATGAGCATATACATGAAATGGAAGGAAAGCAAACACCAAGAAAAGTGCAGCCATTTTTTGTGGAGAGCAAGTGAAAAGAACTGAACCTCAAAATGAGTTTAGACTTGAGAAAGGTCAAAAATAACAAAAGCTATTTGTGAACCCAGAGGAAGAATAAGGAAGTGATGGGTCTGTTGTGTGGAAAGGATGGCGAAATACTAATGATTTGCAAAGGTAAAGCAGACCTTTTCTTTTTACCTCCATCTCCCCTACCCTGAGAAAAGTAGTGCTTAACTTGGTGAAAGCAGGATCAGTGAAGTAGTGCAAAGTTGACAACCCAAGATACATAATAAATTGTTAATGGAAACACTCAACTACTTTAAATGAATTCAGGTCTCCAGGGCCAGATGAACTACTTCCAAGGGTACTAAAAGAACATGCAGATACGATCTCAGAACCTCTGTTTATAACCATTGAGAATTCTTTGGAAATAGGCAAGGTTCCCACAGAATGCAGCTTGACAAATATTGCTCCCATCATCACAAAGCGATGGGCGCATTTTATTTCCGCTTCCAGGAGCGACGAGGGCAGCGCGGGGTGGATGAATCGCAGTAAACCCATTTGTGTGGATTCACAGGGTGCTTGGGCTTCTGGGAATTGAAGTCCAAGAACATCTAGAGTGCCAAGGTTCGCCATCACAGGACTAGATAATGAAACACTCTTTCTTCATCTCATTCATTGAAGGTCTTGGTTTACCAAAATATGTTTATGGTTGTTGTTTTTTCCTTGGCACCTGTGGTATGCTAGCTTATTTGTCCAGTGCATTATTTTTCCACACATTTTTCTCTGTGTATTTTAGCAGCACAATTGGACCTAAGCACAAACTAGTGCACGTCACTGGGATGTCTGAAACCACTTTATTCCACTCTGCTTCTCCTTGCATTCTCTAAGGCTTTTTGTGCCATAAGAAATGTGTTCCTTTTGCTGCTGTAATGAAAATGAGGCTCTGTTTTGGCTACCACATAGACTTTGTAGACAAACCTTTGGGATAGCAGCTGTCTCTAGCTTCCTATTTACCATTCTTTTTCATCCATGTCTAGGCCTGATGTGAAACTGCCAAAATGAAGGCATCTTTTGGTGAGTTCATTCTGCAGTTCCTTTCACCTGAACTAGTATGAGAAAGATTAGCTGGCAACACGAGGTTACTATTACCGGGGTACACCCGATTGTGATTCAAAAATACCACAACCTTTGAGGAGGCTCTTTCTGTGTACCCCCTATTTACCATTAAGAGCAGTAGTTGTGCTATATAATTGTTACAGCATATATATAACCTTTACTCTGCGTTTTTGTTTGTTTGTTTGTTTTGGCTTCTGCCAAACACAGTTATGGAATCAGCATTCACCCCTTGTGTTTAAAAGGTGTTCTCCTCATAAGTCATGAGAATTACAGTTTGGTGGTGCCAGGAATCTAATGAAATTACTGCAATGGGTAGAAGGAAGAGGAAGAGCTTAGAACGATGGTTCCCAAACTTTTTTTTGCCATGCCCCACCGAAACATCTCTAAAATCCTGATTCCCACCCACCCCGGGTAACATATACTGTAATTCTTCTTATTCAAAAAGTGAACTATTCACATGGAGGAAGCCTAAAAGGCCATTCACTGTTAATAACTCATTCTCTAATTGCCCCCCCCCAAAAAAAAAATAATAATAATCAAATTGCCCTACTGTGGGGTGTGGGAACCACGGGCTTAGAGGAAGCTGTTACAATCATGCATCAACCAATACAAACATGGAATATAGGAAGTCAGGCCCATCCATCATCCAGTGCAGAAAGTGGCCATGGTTTTCCAAAGTTTCATGTAGGTGTCTTTCCCAACCTTTCTGGAGATACCCTGAAACATTCTCCATACAAAGTATATACAGTAAAACCCTGACTTACAAATGCCTCGAGTTACATAAAATTTGACTTACATCATGATTTTGTGCTAAAACCATGTCCCGACTTACACGATTTCCTATGGGTTTGCTTCGAGTTACATAAAAATTCTTTTTCCTATGGGTTTGCTTCGAGTTACGTAAAAATTCATTTCCCTATGGGTTTGTTTCGGTTTACATAAAAATTTTATTTTTCCTATGGGTTTGCTTCAAGTTACATAAAACAATCAATTTAAGCAAAAGCCTACGGAATGGACTTTTTCGTAAGTAGGGGTTTTACTGTACTGTATTCTACCACTGAGATAGAGCTTTCACTCCATGGCCTTTTCAGTATCTTTCAACATGTGTCTCTTCCCTAACCATTCTCTCCATACCTTTCAGTATATAGAATCTCTGTGCATCAAGCAACATTGCTACTGTTGTTGTTGATAGCCACAACATACAGCATTGCATCATCACTTCTACAGCAAGGTCACTTGTACTCTTCAGAGCTCTTTTCAGGCTCTTGGTGGTAGGCATAAAGAAGTCCATTATCTCATTCGGTGACATTGTTCTGTATGGAAATGTTTCATTGTATGTGCTTTTCGTTAATGAGATGATAGCTGCTCTCTTAAGGCTTTTGGACCTGTGAGGAGATCGATTGTTGCAGAACATTATCTAACATCTGCTTGTAAAATTCCGTCTTTGCTTTTGAGACTAATTTAATCTTAGACTCTCTTGTGCAGACACCAAGAGAAGGAACCATTTTTCAGTAGGAAGCTGCTGAAGCACCAGCATTTGAATAGCAGGTGGAGGGGCAGGGAAAAGAAACTCTGGCAAGCCAGATCCCATCAAAAGCTGCAGAGACTATTAATTTCTATCAAGTAGTAAGGCAGTATTCTCACCTGAGAAGAAAATGCTTTATAGGCTTTCACAAGCTGTGCACTTTTCATCTGACATGTGCTTGAGTGTTCTGTCAGTAATTAAAATGAAAGGTAACAGGGTTAGGAAAAAAACACAAATCCACAGCTTTACTAGCTTGAGGATTCTGGCATCTATTGTCCAAAAAAGTAATATTTCAAACTCTATTTTAAAACTATTATTGTAAAATAAGATTATAACGCAAAAGGTATGCCTTTGAGGCTGAGAGGTAATAAGGTTTCAAAGGCAAACTTATCCAATAAGAGTGAGCAGAAAATTGAACTTTAGTTTTCTACCTCCAAGTCAAAGCCATTAAATCCCAAAATACCTTTCTGAAAGCAAACTCAATAGGCAATCTAGTTATATGTCTTTATATTCAAAATGTGTTCGACTGAGGATTGTTCTTTTTATCGTTGGTATGTTATTTATTTATTTTTGAAAATCAGTTGATGAAACTAAGCAACAATACACAAGACTGGACCCAACATTAGGCAAAGTGTGGCTAATGTTTGAAGTAGTGTGGCAGGCACGAAAAGGAGGGGGTGGCAGCACCAAATATCAAAGCAGATACTTCTCATAGCCCCTTCTCTATCTCATTGCCTTTTTTCGCAGCATTTCAAAGGTATCACACAGTTCTGTCCTTTATCCTCTGAAACAAGATGTCACGGAGGACACACCCACCAACACTGCTAAAGTAAAATTCAGCTTTTAGACTAGTTCACCTATGAGCATGGAATAGAGCGGTTGTCATTTTGTCCTTGGCTGAGGAAGAAAAACAGTACTGGCCATTCCTGGCATTGTATGCACACTTGGACTTTATGCTGCTTCGAAAACTGCATGCCATATTGAGAGTCCTTGGAGGTTGCGGGCCCTTACTGATTATCTTTTAATGTCTACAGAAAGTTTCTTAAAGACATCAATTGATGTGCAGTTTTAAATTACAAAACCATAGATGTGAAAAGGTTGCCTTTAATGAATTTAGTGGCACATGATAAAACAAGCCGTGCCTAGAGAGCATAGGAACAACTGCACATTGCTACTATTGGCAGTACAGCTGTTTTGCCACTTTACTGTTAAAACCCGAAACCTGTGGTGTGCTGCCTTTTAAAGTGACATTTTCAAAAGGCCAGTTTTAGCATGGAAGGAACAAAAGGGAATGCTTTCTGACTGGGGCAGAAGCTGGTTGGAAAATCTGGGACCTGTGCCAATTCCAGAGAGGCCAGGACAAACCAAGGCCTGCAAATAACAATATATCTGCACAAAGTGCAGTTTCCCATATATACAAATAACAATATATCTGTGCATTGTGCAGTTTCACACACACACACACACACACACACACACACACACACACACACACACACACACACACACACACACACACATGTTGCCTTTAATGAATTTATTAATGTTGCCTTTAATTATTTCTCTACTGCCCATCTGGTAGTCTTTCAGGTGCCACAACATTTTTGTCTATTTGCCATTCATTGGAAAAGTCCTTTGGTATTCTCTATCAAAGTGGGAAGTAATTTTAATAAATATCCCCTCCATATCCATATATATTTAGGGTCCCCCTGGGAGGAGAAGAGTAGCTAGACCTAGTTAAAAACTGTTTTCCCTGTTTCCATTGGAAGCTCACATTAGCATAATCAAAGGCCTGTTCATGGTCACAAGAGTATCTTTAAGATTCAACTCGGAATCTTTCACAGATGTTGAATATACAGGTACATTCACCTTAACACTTTCAGACCAAAGATATACTTGGGGCTACAGTGGCTCAGTGGTTAAGAAGCTTGCCTTGTTCTGCCTTAATAGCAGCCTTAGCCAGAATCACTTTGGGTCTTCACCCAGCGGCGCTCTCGGCGTCTCTTTGATGGGAAAGAAGTAGAAGCAGTGACAGATTTTACTTTCTTAGGATCTAAGATCACTGCAGATGGTGACTGCAGCCATGAAATAAAAAGGGGACTGATTCTGGGGAGACAAGCTATGAGAAACCTGGGGAACATGGTGAAAAGTAGAGACATCACCTTGAAAACAAAAATTTGTATAGTCAAAGCAATGGTATTCCTGGTGGTAATGTATGGTTGTGAGAGCTGGACCTTTTTGGCTCGTCTGAGGCTTCCCCTCTCCTGTAATTATTTTTTTAAAAGGTTTTTGTAGATTTTATATTTGTTTTTAGATAATAGATGGTACGGCGGGTGGTGGTGGTAATATTGTTATGTTTTAAGGGTTTTTAAAATTGTTTTACCTGTATATTGGTTTTAACTTGTGTACATCGCCCAGAGTCCTTTGGATATGGATATATAAATCTATTAAATTAAATTAATTAATTAATTAGGAAAGCTGAGCGCAGAAGAATAGATGCTTTTGAAATGTGGTGTTGGAGGAGAGTTTTGAGAGTACCCTGGACAGCGAGGAGAACAAATAAGTCGATCCTAAAAGAAATCAACCCTGACTGCTCATTAGAAGATCAAATAGTAAAGATGAAGCTAAAGTACTTTGGACATCAAATGAGAAGAGAGGATTCACTTAAGAAGGCTTTGATGCTGGGAAAGGTGGAGGGCAAAAGAAGACGGGGCGGCCAAAGATGAGATGGCTAGATGGTATTGTGGACACAATGGGCACAGAGCTGGGTGGGCTGAGGAGTATGGTGGAGGACAGGGGTGCATGGAGGTCAATGGTCCACGGGATCACAAAGGGTCAGAATCATCTGTGTGACTGAACAACAACAAGGGTGGGTACTCCAAATCCTAGAATTCTCCATTCTAGGTGTTTCACCTGCCAAACAGACATTTCAGTTTTACTCACCTGGGGAAAGGCTGGATTAGAAGACATCCCAGCCTAGGACAGGCCAAGCTCTGGGCTAGCTGCCTATTAGAAAATGAAGTTGCCCCAGTACTTGCTGGGATAAGTTGAGATCAGAATGGGTTAACCATGAGGAGTTAACAAGACACACTTGATGCGGTAACTTCCCAGGCAATGCACTGTTTACTATAAGGCTATGCTGCTTCCAGGACTATGAGGAGGTTGCCTGAGGCAGCAATATCCTCTGTCAAATGAGGAAAGACAGCAGGCTATTTGATAGTGTTTGAGACAGTGCTGGTCTGCAGCTCCAAGCACTACACATATGTTGGTGCTAAAAGAAAATTTGAATTACTTCACCAATTCTTGTTAGTTCCTTTGAGACAAGCTTCATCCATAGGTGACGTCCCACAGGACTGGAGGATGAATATAGGTAAGCAAAGGAGTAGGACTCCTGGTGTTTTCTCTCTACCTGACATGCATATGCTTCTGGAGAAATAAAACACAGCACAGAGTTAGGACTTCCTGAGATACAAAGTGTGATAAAAAGGGACAGTGTGCATTAGTCTCACATAAATATATGTCACCTTCCTATCTGATCCAGTGCTACAATAATTGGCTAGTTGGGGGGAATGATTAAACAGTTTTCATATCCATCTGCAGAAGAGCAAGGGAACAAAAAAGTAGCTCATCATCCACTTCACCCCACAGGGAAGGATTGTTTGGAGTGTTTGGACAAACAATCTAGAAGTGATCAAGGCCGGAGCACCTCATAAGGTGCAATCTGGATGTGCTCTTAAACTCACAGGTGTTGAGGCCAGTGGTGGGCATCAGCAGGTTCGCATGTACCGGTAGTAAAAATGCATGTACCGGTAGTAAAAATGGCTGACCACTGAAGCCACCTGCTGGTTGTTGTTTTTTCCTCGCAAGCTGAGAAAAAACATGCAAAATGCTTTGAAGGCAACAGGTTTAAGATGTAGTTGCAGAAATTGTTTTTTCCCCTCAAAAATAAGTACTGTATGCTAAAATGAAGAACTTTAGATTTTTCAAGACACAGATTTTCATATACCTTTTAATATACCTACAGTAAAACCTCGCATAAAGAGCGTCTCACTTAGAGACTAACTCGCTTAAAGAGCAGAATTTTCTCTGAATTGTTGCCTCTCTTAACAACTAAAAACAACCAAAAACTCGCTTAACAACTAAATCAGGGTTTGCAATCCCCTCCCCCCCACCAGAAGTCACAATTGCTCTCTTCCAAGTGTTTCACTTAAACAACAACTCGCTTAAAGAGCAATCCCGTGGAACGCATTATGCTCTTTAAGCGAGGTACCACTGTATTTTCAAATTGAGTACAGTATATGATGCCATGCTTTTCTCTGTGGTTTAACCTTGTGGTCTAACCCGGCAGGGCAGGTGTGGGGCATCGATGGAGGGGTGACCCCCCCCCTGCCTGCTGGCTTGTATAATTAAGATTTTTCTCTCTCTTTTAATGGATGGGATGGGGTAAGTGGGTAAATTATTGGGAATTTTTAATGGGGTTTTTAAGGGTTTTTAGTTGATGTTGTTTTTAATTGTTGTTAGCCGCCAAGAGTCATTGCCAAGTTCAGCGGCAATAGAAATTTGAAGAAATAAACAAATAAATAAATAAATAACCTTGTTGCAAGACAGTGCCTTTCAGATTTTCTTTTGCAACTTGTATGCAATACAGATAACAGATGTTCATGTCTTTTTGGGAGGATTGTATTCACTTAATGATACTGTTACATCATCTTGGTAGCAGGCCTGATAGGTATATTTGGTTAATGTTATTTAAAAGATGTTACTTAGCTAAAGGAACAACTGCATAATTTTCACTCTGCAGAAAAACATGCATGCTTATTTGATATCTGTAGGCAGCAAACCTTCATCATTTAATACAACCATTTGTTGTAGTTTATGGTTAATTATTACAGCCCTGCCAAACTGGGGACCTGATTAAATGATTCTCTGTTGGGTATGTTGGTACCAAGCAAAAACATGTAGAAACAATGTTCTTTATTGTTATTGTCTAACAAACAAGCAGAAAAATAATGTGTTGGTTGGCTGGTGTATGCTTGACCCTGCTGCTTCTAAAGATAACAGCAGATGTTTTTCTGAATTCACTGAGTACAAGTCATGGTGACCTGCAATACTCAGATTTGTTTCAGCAGCACTCATGTTCTCTCAGGGGCATTTCCCTTTGTGACACGTCAATATAACGCACACATTTGCACTAACAAAAATTGGTTCTATTGTTGTCCATTTTGGACTGTAAAAAGAAAAGACAGATGCACTGATGTTCTTTTTTCCCTTTTCTTTTTTAAAGGCTTCTTTTCACCATGGAAGACTCCAAAGCCTGTAAGTTTTCTTGAGAAATTATTTATGTTAGAGTGTGTGGGCATAAGTTAATGTGCTTTTAAATCCCATCACTTTTACTGGGATAGAATCCACTTTGTGCTTAACTGTTTCCCATTAAAAACAGTTTGGGGTTACTTCAACTTGGTTGCCTTTGGTAGATTTTATCAGCCAAAATCCCCTTTGGTTTTACCACATGCATAAGGATGATTGTGAAAGAGATTTTTGCATTTTACCATCTGCCTATTGTACAACCAAAACATAGCCAGAGGCGTGTAATGCCCAGTTGCCAAAACAGCTTGTACAACTGCTTTTCCACAACAACATAACCCAACAAGATCCTGCCATTTGTTTATTAAATTGCTGTTCTTACTGGAAGTATCAGAAGATGAATACCACAATATTTAATTAGGTGTTCATAAGAATATAATGCCTTTTGCTGACCAGTAAAGTTTATGTCTTTGCTACTTATATAGACAGGAATGCAGCCTACTGGATCAGGCCTATAGTTTTGCTTTAGGATATAAAACCCTGGGCAACTTAGGACCAGGATCCTTGAGAGCAAACTTAATCTTTCATTAAAGCAACTGGCCATGGAGGTCATAGGGAAAAAACACACATGGTGATTCAAAATGGGCTTCAGATACAGTCACAAATAGCTCAAGTTGGGGGTTTAGTGTAGAAGCACCCTCTCTGCATAATTCTTTGCTAGTTGGTTTAGTGAAGCACCAGTGTTTCTTTCCTGCACCTGTGGAAATACATCTTTATTTAAACAAGCTGCCCCTAATTGGGGGTTGTGGGTGAGGAACAGCCACAATATTGTTTGACTTTAAAAAAAAAAATACATCTCTGTATCGTTTTATACATTTTAAAATGTTAAACACCATTCAGGAATTTCTTGGATCTTGAGCACTTTATAAATGCTGTAGGCCAAGCATAAGCAAGATCCAAGTGCCAAGTGTTTGATGGCTATTTTTCCAGGCCAGGATCCTTCAGGGACTGGATTACCGCTTTACATATAGGAAAGGGAGGGGAGCTCAGTGGTTAAGAAGCTTGCCTTGTTAGCTGGAAGGCCGGCAAGTCAGCAGTTTAAGACCCGGGTACTGCATGACGGATTGAGCGCACATTTCTATCCTAGCTCCTGCCAACCTAGCTGTTTGAAAGCAAGAAACTGCAAGTAGAAATATAGGGACCACTTTGGTGGTAAAAGATCTTGGGAATGTGAAAGATCCTTTCAACTCAGCAACCAAATGTTTTAACTGATACTTGTGGAGAATTTATTGATTTTGTATTAATTAAAGGAAAGTGATGTGTACCTTTTCAAGAGACAATGCAGTTTTGGAAGGTCACTGGAGTTCTATAAATTGAAGATAATTTACTTATCTCTCCAAATGGTCCTGATTATTGAGAGGACACAATAATTGTATTGCAGGCGCACCCCCCAATAAAGGACTCAGACACTGATGAAAGTGGATAACGGCATTGGGCCACATTTATTGATTCATGCCCTAGTCCAAATTATAAATTTCTATTGGTAATTGACCAATCATAATTCTTAAGGCAAGCAGGCCGAAGTAACACTGGTAAGGTACCACCCAAAATTGCCAACGGCAATTGTTACAATGTATCTATTTCTATCAATTTGTTTGTTGACAACAAACAAATTGTTGACCATAGTCAATATCTAACTAATGACCCCACCCTCTGACGCGTATCCGTAAAATCATGGGGTGATGCATGCTGTCTAGCTGTAGCCATCACCCCATCGCCTAGTTCGTCGTTGACCGGACAACGTTTAACCAACTTATGCCTGTCTAGTGTTGTCCAGTCAATTGCGAACCTGCCGGATACCTGTGGGTCATAAATGTTTACCTTACCAGTGCTACCCGCCACACGGAGGGGCTTCAAAGAAGGCTCGACGCCCCCCCCCAGACCGTCAGCTCGGTCAACAGGCCTGCTCGCCAGTCCACTAACCAGAGGTCCATACCTTCCTGCGACAGATGGGCCCCATCCCCTGAGTAAAGCTCGTAATTTTGCAGACTGATGGCGGGGAGGATAATGACGCGTCCCCCACCCTTGTCGAAAAGGAACCGGGCAATAGCCCCGTTCACGGAGCGTCGGCTCAGTCAAGAGCCCCGAGGCCGAACGCTCCCCTGTAAGTGTACCGCGGTATCGTGTCCGACCAATTGAGGGTTGTCGCAGGCCACACATAATGTGAGTAGGGCAGGTCACTGCAAATCGCAAGGTTCCGCGATAGGCCAGTGACATGTCCCAAGCCATCGCCCCCAAGGTACATAACCAGGACATAGGCGAGTCAGCATCCCTGATGTAGAAAAGGAATGGCAACAGTTCCCGCCATAACATGCCGCGCTTACCATGCCACCTGAGACGTGCAGATGCACCCAGTCCCAGTCGGGGTCCCCACTCTGTCGCCGCAGCGTAACGCGCTGCCCTGTGCAGCGTAACGCGCTGCCCTGTGCAGCGTAACGCGCTGCCCCATGCAGCGTAACGCGCTGCCCTGTGCACGTGGCCATGGCCCACCAGCCATACTGTCACCGGTGTAATACGACACCCAGGGTCTGTCAAGGAAAAAAAAGGGGGGGGGAAACAGTGCAGTGACTAAACTGGTATTCACGGTTGAAGAGGGCGAACACAAAACTGAAAACATTGTGATCCCCACCCTCCCATGCGGCGTTTGTCAGCCCCGGAGTACCCAAAAACAGCTGCAGTAGAAGCCACCCCTATCCTGAACAAATGGGTGCCGCAACGAGCCCCAGAGAGGCCAAAACTGTCTAGTGCCTTCCCGGTCACCCTCCAAAATTGAAATTTAGTAAGGGGAGACCCATCTTGGTGACAGAAAAACGGGCCATGGTGGATGCCACGCAGTGCAAGAAACTCCTGTAGGGCACCAACCGGACAGATGTCTGCCAAAGAACACCGTAGCAGTCTTACACCACTGCCTACGCCATGCTGATCTGTCTTAGAGGAGTGTATCCTCAACTGAGCCCAGTCTTTGGCAACATAGACATCCTCGAGTTCCAGTGCCCTACGACTTGCTTCCGCCTTAGACAGCATCACAAGCTCGCTGATGCGGAGCGCTCCAAAAAGGCCACCATTGTAGCCGCATGAATTGGGCTGCCTCGTACTTATCAAAACAGAGGCCATGCCAGCCCCGGGCCAGTTGGGTAAGAACCCCTGGGGAAATCGGGTGGTGGCCGTCCGGGCAACACCCATGCTCCCGCACCCACCCCCCCAAAACATGTCTCACACGGAAGTCAGCGGTACTATCCACATGACCGCCCACCTTGGCCATAAAAGCCAACGCTGACAGCCTAGATGCTATGGTGCGAGGTGCAAGGCCCTGGGCATGCAGGTAAACCATAAACCGAAGTACATGAGTCACTGGGATCGGCCAGGTCTCTGGCAGCCGGAATTGGGTACAGAAATCTCCGAAAGATTTGAATGCGTGGTGATACGCCTTACGCGTGCGTGGCGCTAGTGACAAGCCAATCGCCCGGTTCACCTCTCCTTGCCAATGGTCCATCTCTCGTCCGGGAGTGGCGAGGGAAATTCCTCCGCATCCGGGGCCAAGGCACGGAACCGGGAGATCTGCAGGCGGGACAAAGCGTCAGCGATATCATTATTGACCCCCGGGACATGCCTGGCCCTGAAGAGGACATTGAGGCGCAGGCTGCGCAACATAAACTGGCGCACTAGGTCCATGACCCTGGGCGATTTGGAAGTCTGTGAGTTGACAATGTGTACAACGGCCGCATTGTGACACCAGAAATGGACAACCGAGTTGGCCCACTCCTCGCCCCATAGCATCAAAGCCCCCAGGATAGGGAAAAATTCCAGGTACGTGAGATCACGCAGGCGACCCGTGCCTGCCCAGGCTGGTGGCCACCCACCATAGGCCCACTTCCCATTGAAGTACATCCCATAACCCAGGGATCCCGAAGCATCGGACTGTATCTGAAAGCGAGGGGAAGCCAGGAGGTCAGACCTCCAAAATGATACTCCATTGAACTCCCTCAGGAACTGGAGCCAGATAAGCATATCTGCCCTGATACCCCGGGTGAGTCTGACCCTATGGTGGGGCCTAAATAAGCCTGTCATGGCGTCGCACAAGCACCGAGCAGATGCCCTGCCCGGTGCGACGACCCTGCAAGCGAAATTGAGGTGACCATGTAGCACCTGCAGTCCCCTCAGTGATGCCTTGCGTTTAGCAAGCAAGTCCGAGATAAGGGCCACTATTCTCGACACCTTATCCCCCGGTAACCTAGAAGCCTGCGCTACCGTGTCAATCTCCACCCCCAGGAATACTTTTCGGGCGCTAAAGGGACACCGAGTTCCTCCATTAGCATCTGAAATGTGTTGAGGAGACGTGTGCACGTGTCCCAGCCCCGTTCACCCCCGAATAAAATTATCCAGGTAATGGGCTACAGACCGGGACCCTGACCAGCGGACGAAAGCCCACTGTAGGAATGTACTGAAACGCTCAAAGGCCGAGCATGATATGGAACAGCCAAAAGGCATGGCCTTATCAAAGTAATATTCACCCCGGAACTTAAAAACCCAGCAACTCAAAGTCGCCCAGGTGCACCGGCAGGAGGCGAAACGCCGACTTGATGTCGCACTGAGCCAACAGTGCACCCGGGCCACATGAGCGCACCATGCGCAGCGCTCGGTCAAAAGATGCATACCCGACTGAGCAAAGGTCATCAGGAATAGCATCATTGACCGATCGGCCGGCTGGGTGGGACAAGTGATGAATCAGGCGAAACTCGCCCGGTGACTTTTTGGGCACTAAGCCCAAGGGTGATACCTTAAGATTAGGGAACGGGGGTGTCGGGAAAGGGCCAGCGACCCTGCCCGCATCGACCTCCTTAGTAATGCTGGCAGCAGCTACCTCCTCCCTCCCCCTAAGGGACAAAAGGTTGGGGGGCATCCTGGGGGGACCTATCACCCACGAAAGGAATACTGAACCCCCGTCTAAAACCCTGAAGGAGGTAAACCGCATCCTCCTCCCTCGGGTACAATGCGAGCCAACGCTCCAACATGTCCACATTAATTGGGGAGGGGGCCTTTCGGTGAACCAGCTCCCTCTGCGGCAGTTTTGCCAGTCCCGTGTCCACCCCTTCCTCTGCCCCGCATCCCTCCAGGCCTGGGACAGGCGGAGGCCACATGGGGGCCAGCACAGGAGGGACACTCATGCCTGTACTTGCAATTCTTCCTGTTGCAGGAACCATTGGACGAGAAAGTCCAGCACAGCAGGCGGGCTGGAACCCCCTGCCCCGCCACCTGGCGGGGTGCCTGTGCTGGGGCCGCTCGCTGGGCCGCATGTCCACAATGGTATCATTCCCCGGGCGCAGGGCGCGTGGGAGTCATGTACAGAAGCCACAGCCTCTGGCAGGGCTCATCCCACCTCATCTCGGGGTGCAGGGGAATCCGCATACGGAATTTTTCGTCATTAGCCAACCACGACGGGCCCGGGAAGTCAACCATCGCCCGGTAATGTTGTCCAAATACTGGACCATCGGAATCGCCAAATCCGGCCGAGCCCTGAGGCACACCGCCATGTATACGAGGTAGGCCGGCAACCAGTTGGCCCACGTACGTGGTGGCATGCGACGACGCGCCTGCTCCTTATCCTTCTCATCTTGCCCCTCCCTCTCCTCCTTGGTGGGCTCTCTGTTAAGGAGGGAGAAGATGTCCACATACTCCCCCGCCAGATCTTCTCTTTGGGGGTCTGGGCCAAATGGTCCCCCAGTGGCAAGGAATACCCTGCTGTCGGCAAAGCCGACACAGGTACGGTGGAAACTGCGAGCATCTGTAAAGGAGCCTGGACTAACCCGGTCACCCCTAGAAGATTCCCGACTGGGTAAGAAGCACCCCCCACCACGGGGCCCTGGGTGATAGTTGAAGTCACCGAGTGGGGCGTCGGCGACTGAACCGCCGCACCACCCGTGCGAGGCCAAGGCCATTGAAAAGCCCCCCCCAAACATGGCCATGTGTGTAGGTGCACTAGTTTGGACCGCATACTCACATGCTGCACCCCCATGGGCCGCCCCCACCGGGGGTTCCGACCCACTGGGGGCGTCGGAGCTCACGACCGCCATAGAGCTCGTCGACGGGGCTTGATCAGCACCGGCCTGTGGATTGGGGAGCTGCGAGGCAGTGGCCGAAGCCGGGCCACGCGCCTCAGGCAGCTCGACCCGTCCCGTCACCTGCCGCTGCCCAGCAGACAATGCATCGACCTCCACCCCAAAAAGGGCCCCAGGGTGACTAACCCGGGCCAGGGATGCCTCAAGGGCCACAACGCGGGCCAGGAGAGCCTCCATGCTGACATAGCCACCTAAACCAAGGGGGGGCAAAGGGGAGCGGTGGCCACCGCTTGCGGGCCGAGGGCCACGGCCCCTACTGGGCCCGTATGCGGACCCCCAGCCTCCGGCCAAGGGGGAATTAACCCCATCCCACCGGTCCCGGTGGGCTCGGGCATAGGAGGCTGCTGGGGAGGCGCAG
The DNA here is from genome assembly GCA_035047345.1 of Bradypodion ventrale. Lineage (NCBI taxonomy): Eukaryota > Metazoa > Chordata > Lepidosauria > Squamata > Chamaeleonidae > Bradypodion > Bradypodion ventrale. The sequence goes on along the minus strand of JAWDJE010000005.1, from coordinate 157,984,024 downwards.
CCGCGGTCCTCCGACCCGGATTGCGCCTCCGCGCAGAACGAGCTGCGTTTGCAGTCGCCTTCTTCTTTGAGGGCATTGCAGCTAGCCGATGGGAAGCCGAAAAAGGAGAAAATCAGCAGCCAAGAGGCTCCCCGGTGAGGGTAAAAGCGACGGAGGTAAGAGGGAAAAACTTCTCCGCTCCGTCGCTTCGCAAAATGGCAGCTCGGCTGCCTCATGGCCGCCCCTTATATAAGGGTGCTGGCCACGCCCCCTAACTACCCGGATGCCTTCGTCTGATGGGGGGGCCCGCAAAGGGCGCGGCGGCCATTTTGGCGCCGCGCTCGCATTCTTAATCTTCTTTATTATTATTATAGATTTATTTGTACCCCACCTTGCTCGCACCAGTGCGACTCAAAGCGGCAAACCACAATAAATACATACATATTACATTGTATGTAAAATACATACATATTTACATTGTTGTGTTTATTATGTAATTTTTTGTTTACTTATTATTTTTAAAATTGAAAAGATCCTGATTTCTTTGTACTCTAGCAGCAGAGAAATATTTCATTTATAGCTTGATAACAATAATTTAGATGTGAGGGGGAAATGAAAACTATCAAGGTCCAGGAGCGCTTAAACAAGAACTTTGTTTAAGCCACTTCCCAGAAATCTTAGAACTGCAGAGCTGAAAGGGACCCTATGGATCATTGAATCCTGTCCCTATCAAGGAGTTACAGTGGGGAATCGGACTCCTTCTGGAACACAGAACAGCTTCTGACTTTGAGGAAACAGAGAACTCAACCAACCTGAGTCTATTACAGCCACCTATTGAATGAAAATGGATAGACTATTTTTGTTCCATAGTGATTGTGCATGGTTTCATTCACAAGCATCTTATGTCCCTTAAACTGTGGGTGGAGGTGGGGAACAGCTATCAAAACATGTACATCTGCTATGAAATGTACAATAAAGCATACCTTCATAAGGTGCTTATGGTGAAATACACTTGTTATATACAGTTAGTGATTAAATGTCCACTTCTTTTTGTTTATTTTACCTTATCTCCATTTTTGTGCTTTTTATGGTAAACCATGCCCTTCCGTACAAGCTGTGAAAAGAAGAACATCTTTGCAGGCACGGAAAAGTGAGGCCAAGCATGCTTATGGGAACCATGAGGAGCATATGTTGCCCCAGGGAAGGCTTAAACTCTGTCACTGTTCTCTTCTTCCTGTCTCTTCTCTGCTCAAAATTAATTGTTTGTTAAACTGCTTTCTATTTAAAAGTAATATTGGGTCTTCATTATTCCCACTTGCTTGTATCATGCTGTTTATATCTTTGGCAGTTCATGCCTTCCACCTTAGAAGGTTAATTGGAGGTGTGAACATCATTTGCACAAATTACCAGCAACTTTTTTTTTAAAATGATAGTATGTTACAGCTAATCTCAAAATCCAAGTATAGCTGCAATTGCTTTATGTTACATGAGGACAAAGCTGGTTCATTTTGATGGTGCTTACAATATATTGTTAAAAGAAAAAAACAGACTATTTGTAATATGTTATCCTCTGGGATATTAGTAGAAAATATGGTGACTTACTTTCTGCCACATTCTGGGATATGCCACCTGCTTGTCTTAAACTTTCAGTTTTTCTTCCTTTTTAAAAAAATTTAAGAAAAATAAAACATGTTCTTACTAAAAAGAACAGAAGATATTTTGTGTGATGAGTTGGTCTGGGCAGAAATTCCATGCCTGTTTTTCTTCTTGCCTTATCTTTACCTATAAAATGGTGGACCAGTCGTGCGTGTCTGGCATACATGCCGACACCCGGTCCAACCATCCCGAACCGAGCCACCTACACTTACCTTACCATCCTGTGAGGGTCGCCGCAAGGGTCCGCCAGTCATGAGTGGGGCAACCACCCCACTAATGCAACCAAAAAAACCTACAAGGCCCAGCATTCTCCATGCCACACCACCCGTCAGCCAATCAGGCTGAAGGGTGGGAGCATGGAGAACACTGGGAAAGTCGGTGCACCATGGTAAAAAACCCGCCAACATACCGACAACTTCCCTCCAGGAGACACTTTGTCTCCTGAAGGGAAGCTAAGTGGGGCAGGGGAGCGGAACGGGCCAGGCTGTAGGAAGGAAACCCCCCCTGCTGCCACTGCCTGGCCTTCCTCCCCACCAGAGCCACCGCTAGGTTTCCCATGGCCTGACCAGCGAGGCCAGGCTGCAGGAAGGAAAAGCCCCCCCCCTCCCCACCGCCTGGCCTACCTCACCGCTGGAGCCGTTGCTGGGTTTCCTGTAGCCTGGCCAGTGAGGCCAGGCTGCTGCCGCCGCCTGGCTTTCCTCCCCGCCGTCGCCGTCACTGGGTTTTCCATGGCCCGGCCAGCGAGGCCAGGCCGCGGAAAGGAAAAGCCCCCCCCCCATAGCCCTTCTGGGTGTCCTCACCGAGGCTTGGGGGGAGGATGAAGAGCCCGTCCTCTCCCCACAGAGCTACGGTGTGTGTGTGTATTATGTGTGTGTGATATTATGTTGTGTGTGGGTGTGTAATGAGTGTGTGTGTGGGTGTGTTGTATGGGTGGGTGTGTTGTGTGTATGTATTGAGTGTGTGTTTGGTTGTGTTGTGTGTGCAGTGTGTGCGTGGTTGTGTGTGTAGTTGTGTTGTGTGTGTGTGTGTGTGTGTGTGTGTGTGTGTGTTCACTGTGTGTGTGTTTGTGTTGAGTGTGATGTGCACTCCCCAAAATAACCCCACACATCACCACACACACACAAAAAAACCTGCCCGGCACCGGGCAAAAAAAGCTAGTTTCATATATATATGGATTTGCACCTAGTGTATTTCACTTGCTAGTTTTATTCTAGTGGCCACTAAATGTAGCTATTGTATAATCTGGGCTTCCTTATCACTTTAATACATTAGTGAAGCCATCCATCATGCTATCTCAAGATTTATTTATTTTTATTTTATTTTTTTCAAAAAAGCGCCCAAGCCAAAAGGAAATAAAATACGATCAAAGAAGTACGTTTGGCTCTTTTTAGTTTCTCAAAGTTTTCTCTATTACAAGAACTATTTTTACAAATTTTGCTTTTCTTTTTGCCTAAATATTTTAGAATTAGCTATTTTTTACTTAAAACACTTGAAAAATATGCCACAATGATTTTTACATTATAGGGTTATCACACATATCCTGATGCACATGCTGACGTTTCCTGGAAAATCTTCAACTCTCAGTGGTTGAATGGGTTGCTACAGACAAATTAGCCATGTCAAAGGGGTGGGAAACTAGTTTCTTTCTGCGAGATAGGTCAAAAGTTCACCAGCAAATTAAGTACATATCCACACCATTTTGAAACTTAAGGAAATGACATGACTATTGGCATGTGACTACTGAAAGCACAGACTGCAGTAAAATGTAAAATATGTTTCATGTAGTAATAACATCATATACTGTACTGTCAAGATTTGTGATCCTTTATCTTTTTACCCGGGGGTAAATCTTGCTTTTTGTATTTGTGTTGTTTATTATAGATGATGGAGCGATGGGAAAATCAAGGCAGTCCACAGACAAGTTTATCTGCTCCAGCTATACCACAGAATATTCCCTTTCCACCCATCCTTCACAGGAGTTCTTTTCCTGATTCCACAGAGGCCTTTGACCCAAGAAAACCTGACCCCTATGAGCTGTATGAGAAATCACGAGCTATTTATGAAAGTAGGCGTAAGTGAAAACTGTAGTCCCCTCTCCCTCTTTCTGCAGAGCCCTTGGAAGCATTAGATTTGGTCGTTACATGTTCCAACACAAAGACATTGGCCATTAGAACTTAAAATAAATCAAGGATTAATATGGATGAATTTACAACTCGCTTATGGAAGATGAAACTGTATATTACAGATAGTCCATTACTAGGAGAAGAAATCCATTAATATGTTCAAATACAGTACATAAGTCAGACAGACACAGTGATGCACTGCAGCAGGTTCTTTCAGGTTCTGCAGAACCAGTAGCGGAAATTCCCCCAAGCCGTGCCCACTTGGTTGGCCACGCTCACATCCATACACATTGTGCAGGATGTTTGGCCATGCCCACAGATTTGGCCCTGCCCACAGATTTAGCCACGTCCACAGAGTAGGTAGTAAACAAATTTGGAGTGCATCACTGGACAGACATTCCTGATTGAACAATCATGAAGCCTGTGCTTAATTCTAGATGCCCAGTCACAAAACAAAGCAAGCAAGTGTGGAAAATATAATATGTTCTTGCTATGACAATCAGATGTTCTCAGCAGTTAAGGGATTCTCTTTTCTCATCATGGACTATCTGTAATACATATTTTGGACTCAAAGAATCCAATTTGTATCGATATTAGGGGAATAAAATGTGAATTTACCCCAAATTTCCCTTGTTTTAAAAATTATTACTGCTACTTTTGTGCTAGAAATGAGGATGGAGGGACTTTACAGTACCTATGCCTTCTGCTTTAATAATTTGCCCTCATATAAACTGGCATTTTATTCAGCTTGTCTGAATCTCCACCCAATAATGTTGAACTGTCAAGGTCAAACAATTTTTTTTACTATGCCGCTTTTTAAAAGTGTCAGTGTGATTAAAAATATACAGTACATATGTATTCTTTGATATTTTTGTAATCACAATGTTAAAGTAAAAATCAAAGCCCAATAGGTTTTTTCACTGATGTGATAAAATATTTTTTCAACTGACTTGTGAAGAAATAATCTTCAGATTTCCGAGTGAAAGATTAGATGTGGCAGTGAGAGAGAAAAGGCCAGTGGTGAAACTCCTTTTCTGAAGTGGGCAGAAACATAGAGGCCTTCCCTGGATGGGAAGTTGGGATTTTAAAAACAACAACATAGTTTGGCTTGAAGTAAGCTTCATGGATATTTGGTGAAGGTCTATTTCTTCTACCGTATATACTCAAGTATAAGCCAAGATTTTTAGGTCCAAAAATGAGTCCCAAAAAGGGGACACAGCTTATACTCAGGTCAATGACCACGAGGATCCCAAGACCACATCAGATTGAGATGTGCCAACAATTTAATTATTTTTACCATATTTTCATGTATTTTGATTATTGAAACTCACTAACAGGTGCTGCATTTCCCACCCTCGGCTTATACTTGGGTCAATCTATTTTCCTGGGTTTTCAGGTCAAAATTAGGTATCTCAGCTTATATTCGAGTCAGCTTATATTCAAGTATATACATCGTTTACCTAGCATGCTTATCTCACCTTCAAATCCATGTCAGAGTATGATATTTCCATTTTAACTGTACAGTTGGTATTTCAGGCCACTCAGTTAATTCCAACATTTTTCTGCAGTGTCATTTGTTCTACAGTATGGGGGTGTTTTGTCCATTTCTTTGTCCAAAAATGGCTATCTAGAGACTTTTGATTTTGGAAGGAAAACATTACTTTGTCCTGTATTGCATTGCATTTTTACAAGGTATTAGCATCCTCATTGCTCTTTGCAATTTCTACTTCAAAAGCCTTAACTTCACGTGGACTTATTTGGCAGCAGGCAACACGTAATTATGGGTTGGCATTCCATACCACCAATATTTGGTGACAACTGTGCTGTTTAGTTGTGGCAGCAAACTAAGAATTCATCTTTAAAACAAGCAAACACATGCTTGTTTTAAACAACCTCTTTAAGCTTTTTAAAATTGTTTTAAAGCTCTGTATCTTGTTTGTTGCTGAACTTTTGGCGCCTAGGATATGGCTTATGGAGAGCAGTAATTGGGTCTGAACCCACCAAGAATGTTTATTCTTGGCTTGATGAATGAAACAAAATTATGTTTCATGCGTGTTCCCTAAGGTATGGTTAAAACTAGTAAACAAATAGTAAACAAATAGTGATTGATTGCAAGTGGAAATGAGAACTTTTCATCTACTTCTCACAACCATCACAAGAGGAGAAGTGGAGCCTGAACCCAAAGCTCACTACAGCTGATTCCTGCAATGCTGAGTTGTGGTTCAGTTTAACATCCAAATTCAGCTAAGGTCTGTGACCACCTGAAATACATAGGTTTCTCTCTTGAAATAGAAATATTAGAGTTTTTTAGAAATATTAGTTTTTCCAAGACAGAAGACAGATGCATTTTTGGTGGCCTTCCCCACACCTTGTTTTGTGAAAGGAGCTGTTTGCGCACTGAGTCTTATGAAGGGTAAGAATAAGGATGCAGATGGGGCTGTGATGTTTCTTTTTAAAAAAACCTTAACAAATGTGCATAGAGAGACATGAAATGGACATAGTGATGGTCTTCTTCAATCCCATCCTCAGGAAACCTCTTAAGGATGAACTGGCTTTGGGCTTATTTTATTTTATTTTGCCTATCTATCTATTGTTCTAGTTGCAGAGTAAGGATGTAGAACTGTAAGGTTGTTCCCTAGTGATCCCCCTTCTGGGAATGGTTGTCAGAAGGAATGAAGGGAGGGCTTGTAATTAGCAAGAATCTTTTGTGTTAACTCAGCATCTTTGCTTGAAATAAACTTGACTTGATATAATACTTTAAAGACAGGGCCGTCCTTTTACAATAATTGCTCCCTGTACGGGAGTCACTCACTAGTAAATGGGAGCTTTTCACAGAGCCTCGCTCTTGCTATTCAGCAGGGAGGCTCTTGAATAAGACTACTGTCGGCAAGGCAGGAAGGTGGAAAGTAAAAACTGTCTCTGACCTGGAAAAATGGCCTGCACGCACACACACACACGCGCGCGCACACACACACACACACACACACACACACACACACACACACACACACACACACACACACACACACACAAATGCAGGAGCTTACACACAGGCTTGAGCTATAAAAAGGGATGGTGGAAAGGATGAATCAGTAGGTGGGATGTGAGGAAGAAAGGCATGAATCAGTGGAAGAGAACAGATTTATCTGCCTTCAGATAAATGAGGCATTTTTCAAGGACCCCCACCCCATACTAAGGCTGCAGGCCCATGCGCACTTAGCTACCTGGGAATAAGCCCTTTACATTAAACATATGTAATTGCACTGTAAGTCATCAGAGTTATAATGCCTTCGGTTTTAGTCCTAAATATTATTCTGATTCTTAAAGTTGAATAGAAAATGAGTTGATTGCTACAGAATGAAATAATTTTAACTTGTCTCTTTATATGAAGCTTCTAAAGCCTTTTATTCTTGGAAGGTTTTTTGTAAGTACAGTAAAACCCCTACTTACGAAATAAGTCCATTTTGTAGGCTTTTGCTTCAATCGAATTTTTATGTAACTCAAAGCAAACCCATAGGAAATTGTGTAAATCGGGACATGGTTTTAGCACAAAGTCATTATGTAAGTCGAATTTTATGTAACTCGAGGCATTTGTAAGTCGGGGTTTTACTGTACTAGCATGACTTTACTGATAGATTCCAGTGCATCTCCTGGAAACTGTTGAGGGGATTGGTTATTCAGACTCCAGACAGATTTCAAAACAAAAAAATCCCCACAAAATAAAAGTCAAGGAAAATTAAGAGAGGAGTTAATTTTAAATTTCTGTGTACTATAAGTTGAGACAGAAATGTAGCAGAAATAACTAAGAGTACTGAGGAGGACCTTATGTTGGCAAGAGGAAATGCTGTTGGTATGACCCGATATTTGTCATATGTCATCTAGCCGTTTTTAATTCTATTTTGTTTTTAGAGGTGTTAATTTTAGCTTTGTATGTTATTATATGCTGGTGGTGCATCTGACACGAATAAACTAAGAGTACAAATATTCAAATGATCTTACATTTAAAAAATAAAATAGAATTAAGCAGCTATCCAAAGGCAAGAGTAGACAGCTTTTATGTAGGAGCAGATATATTTAAAACATACAGGTCGCACACACACACCCCTTATCTGTGGGGGACAAATTCCAATACCTACTGCATATACCTGAAACTGCGAATAAAAAGGAACCCTATATTTTACATGGCAGACAGTGGCCTCTAGTGGTCAGCTCTCATACATAGGTACAGTATGTATTTTAGGATTTCTTATTCAATATTTTTAGACTTATGGATAACTGAAGTTGTGGATACTGCACCTACTGGGTTCTTTTTGGGGAGGCAATCTGTATTAATCAAAAATCATAAAGATCAAACAAAATAATAGAATATAGCAATTGACAGTAAAATAAAATAAATAGAATCACATAATATTGTATTGCTTACTCCAGCAGTAACCAACACCTCTGCATTCAGCTCTGCTGGCTTTGGGATTCTGAGAGCTGTAGTCCCAAGAAAGTAACATTTCCCATCTGGATGCAGTTCAGGGTCACGTGGACTTACTTGCTGATATTCTCCATGCCCGTTACCCAATCGAGGCGCAACATCCATCACTACTTGTAAGATAAACTGTGTTGCATGGAAAGGCCATGTGTAATTATATAGATGAAATGAAGTGAGCGAGGCAGTGTTTGCAAAAGTAGAACACTCTTATTTTTCACTCCCTTTTATGTAAAATGTACCCAAGATGCTACAAAGGTTTCCCCTTATTTTTCTATGTCGAAAAGTGGCTGCTGCATTGAAATTTAGACTTTCCCTGAAGCTTCCTAGATTAAAATGTCAATCATGCACTGAAGTATAAAGCTGTGAGAAATCCACACAAATTCAAATGCTTACAGTGGAATATCCTTTGAAATGAACATTATGCTGCTTTATGTTTCCCCTATGAAACAAAGAGTATGCAGTTTAAAATGTATAGACATTACCAGTGCAGGTTTATAGCAGTTTGAACTGAAATCTAGGACTGCTGTGTGCTGTAAAGATTCTGTGAAATAAGCATGCAATAAACTAGTGAGAAGAACTGATTAAAACTAAGATTAGATCATGACACATTCTTTAACCCGTAAAATGAACAGTCAGCATGGAGTGAAATTCTGCACCTGTTTACCTGCAAGGAAGCCCCAAACTCCTTTGGGAAAATGTGGATAGAAATATAATGTATAAATCCAAGTCCAAGCATAGCAGATTCTTGTGATGTTTGTCCTTGTGATAAAATGGGACAACACATATACTTGAAATTATGAGCATTATCAAAATCCAGTCAGGTTGGCACTCTCCCTTACCTTACACCATATCTGAGTGTAGAAAAGCTTCTGAGAGATCTAAGGTTTATCTAAAACAAGCAAGCAATGTTTTTATATCCTAGGATTTTTTTAATATACTTTGCAGTAAATGATGCACTCATGAATTTTCATATATACTTCACACTTTACCATATGTCACTTCAGGTGATAATTTGCAAATTCATTAATTATATATGTAATCAAGTAAATTATTTCAAAGAACATCTCTAGCCTGTCTCTTGGAGATTTTTAAATAAAGGAGAATCAATCACTATAATGATTTATTTTATTTATTTATTTATTAGTCATATTTATATATGCCGCCCACTCAGGCCGAACCCGACTCAGGGCGGCATTACAACAAGTTTTAAAAACACATAAAAACACTTTAAAAGACCCATATCCCACCCACTTTAAAAGACCCGTATCCCACCCACTTTAAAAGACCCATATCCCACCCACCCATCCCACCCACTATAAAAAGAAGAAAAAGAGAGAGTTCTTAATTGTTTACATAAGCCAGCAGGCGGGGGCCGTGTTCCCATTCGGGGCCCCCCACACCTGTCCTGCCAGCCAGGTCTTCAATCCTTTCCGGAAGGGCAGCAATTCTCTTTGAAGTCTTAGTTCTGTTGGCAGGAGGTTCCAGAGAGTTGGTGCGGACACGGAGAAGGCCCTCCTTCGGGTGCTGGATAGATGTGCACCCCTAGTTGATGGCACTATTAGAGAGCCCCTCCGGTCCGCTCTGGTTGGACGGGCAGACACTCTTGGGATGATGCGGTCTCTAAGGTATCCTGGCCCACTGCCATATAGGGCTTTAAAGGTCAAAACCAGCACCTTGAATTGCACCCGGAGACAAACTGGTAACCAGTGCAGCTCCCGAAGTAGCGGTGAGGCATGGGCATATCGCCCACATCCCATCACCACCCGGGCTGCCGCATTCTGGACCAGCTGCAGCCTCCGAATGGTCGTCAAGGGCAGCCCCATGTAGAGCGCATTACAATAATCTAGTCGAGAAGTGACCAGAGCATGGGTGACCATAAGCAAGGAGCCCCGGGCGAGGAGCGTGCGCAACTGGCGAATCACCCGAAGTTGGGCAAAAGCCCTCCTGGCCACAGCCGCTACCTGTTCTTCTAGCAGCAGCCGCGAGTCCAGAAGGACCCCCAAGTTGCGCACTGGGGCTGTCTGGAGCAAAACAGCCCCATCCAGTACCAAAGATGGTAACTCCCGGGATAACATGGGGCCCCTTACCCACAGCCACTCTGTCTTGCTGGGATTCAGCCGAAGCCCATTGGCCCCCATCCAGACCCCAATGGCCTCCAGGCATCCGGATGGGATTTCAACAGCATCACTGGGGTCCCCACGGGCTGAGATGTACAACTGAGTGTCATCCGCGTACTGATGGTACCGCACCCCGTGGGAACGAATGATCTCACCCAGTGGCTTCATGTAGATGTTAAATAGGAGAGGAGAGAGCACTGAACCCTGAGGCACCCCATACTTGAGAAGCCTAGGGCTGGACCTCTCACTCTCTAACCACACCAACTGGGTACGGCCCTCCAGAAAAGAGGAAAACCAGGACAACACGGTGCCCTGGATCCCCAGTCCTTTGAGCCGTTCCAGAAGGATACCGTGGTCGACTTAGTTACACTTAAGCCTCCTTAGTTTTTCTTCAATGAAAACATGGGCAGCCCAGGTTCTAATCAGTATTCATAAGAGAGTTGGAGTAGAAATAATTGTGCTTGCTATAACCCATTGTATGGAATGTACAGTCCATTTCATCGGGAGCTGTAGAGCATACCTGTCAACCTTCCCGGATTGGCCGGGATTTCCCGATTTTCGGCGTCGATTTTTGCCCTTTCCCGCTCCGCGCTGCCGAAACCCCGGATTTTGGCAGCGGGGGAAAGGAGGCACTGCGCAGCCCATCTGCACAGGTCGCGTTGCACGCATGCGTGGAAGGGCTCTACACTTCCGTAGCTCCCTTCCACGCATGCACAGAAGGCTATGCTGCGTGCATAGAAGGCTACGCAAGGGGCGTAGCCCTTCACGCGCATGCGTACAATGCGACCTGTGCTAACCCGGTCCGCGCAGGTCCCGGATTCACCGGAGCCACGGTTGACAGGTATGCTGTAGAGGTGAGAAAGTATGAGGAAACTGTAGTTCCAAAAAGTAATTTTTTGAAGCTCTGGTTATAGCAATAGGTCATATTCTGAGGATACCTGTTAATGTGGTTTAAATCAGGTAGATGCTTGTACAGATTGTTATATAGTGCCTGTATGCTGCTTGTGGCAATGTGAGGAATGCTGGTACAGTATAAACATGATGGGCCTTACATCTGGCAACAAGAAATTGCTCTGTGGCATTGTGCCCCTGGCACGACTGCTTGCACAACACACTGAAGGAAGCACTTTGGGGATAGCACCTCTGCCTAGTGCACTTACCACATGCATAACCTTGAGTTCTGTGTAAATAGCTGCATAGTAGCATTTTGGCCATTGGCTGAAATCCAGTAGTGAGTTGCATTTACAATAGTCCCATTACATTAGTGGGGTTTGGTTAATCAAACCCACTGTAAATTCCATTGATCCAATTGGCCTCTTATAGTTGCAGCTTACAGCCAGCTTTCAGACACAGTCCTCTAAGACAATATACTTATCAGAATGTAGAGAGTTATGTCAGGAAGCCTTTTCACAAGGCTATAATTTATAGTATCTGCTCTGTGAAGAGTTTACATTTTTGTCTATAGTAATAGATATTAGAGGGAAATTCTTGGAGAAAAATGCTTTGTCTTTTCAGGCAAATTCAGAATATTAGATTCGTAAATTATTTTCCATCATTTATTTAGTCTCAGTAACAATTTATTTATCTCCACTAATGTTAAAATAAGGACATTTTGAGTGGAGAACATGTTGGAGAGCCAGATTTTTAGGTTTCATATTGTGAGTGTTTGTGTCATGTTTACCTATGCTAACATGGATGTTGTATTGATATGCAGGTTCTTTCAGTTAAATGTTTGCTTTGTGAAAAGCTGATTACTAGATTCAAATAAACAAATCTAATCTGAGTCCCTTTTATACAGCCCAGCATGGATAGAAAGTGTGCAGCTGTAGCCACCACTGCCATCTTTATTTCCCACAATGCCACTGCCCCCTTTTGTATTGTGACTGTCATAATAGCATGGCGCAGAAGCATTGACCAAAAAAGGAGGGGGGAGTTATAACCGGACTATAGTAGGCTGTCTTAACTATCAATACAGTGTTTTTTTAAATAGCTGTTGTGGTTTGAAATGCTATCACCATCCATTGTCCGGTCATCTTATGAATAGGATAGCACTGAGTAGGCTCATGAGTGGGTAGCATTGTGGAGGGCTTTCCAAGAGACCCATCTTAGGGTCTTCTTCTATTGATCACTGGCCCTAAAGTAAAGCATCCTTGCTTTATAATGTTGCAGTGGTTGTCTGACTTGATGTATTTTCATACCTGTCAAGTTTTGGGAAATTTCTGTCAAATAAGGGAAATTTCTCAGCCAAAACAGGAAACTGGACAGCTATGCTTATCCTGTGCTGGCCTCCAGTCTAACTCCAGTCTAATTGCAGTCTAACTAATATGGGATGATGGCAGGAAAGAGTGTAAAATACAGAGGTTTGTCAGAAATTTCCCGAAACTTGATAGGTATGTGTATTTTCTCTTCATGGAAGGAAGTTCTTTTCACAAATTGCAGCCTGTATTTCTGTCAAAATTACAGCCTGTATTTCTCCACCCACCAACCTACCCAGGAAAGGCATGTTGGAAAAATAAATGTGCCAGGGCATTGTATCATTTTTGCTCTATTAGGGTTGATCATTCCTTTACCTTCAGTCTGGAAAAAAATATTTAGCCACTTCTTGTAAAATGTGGTTTCTGATGTTGATACAAAATATGATGCATCTTTTTGGACAAACAACAGTTTTTAAAGTGTGACATTGAAACAGCAAAGCCTTTGTGTCTTATCCCCTCCACACACATATATGCACAAAGGCACAGAGATTACTCCACACACATACACTCCAGATCTATACTATGGGAGAACGCATATATTTTGTGAATACAAAATAAGCATTAACCCCCTGACATCCTAAGGAATACACTTCAAATCGAGAGAGAAATTGAAGCTGTAAAGACTAAATGTTTCCAAATACTCTTCAGCTTGGCAAAAAAGAGTTACTTGTCATGACAAAATATTTTTGTTGGTTATGAGAGCTGACAATATATCCAAGAGCATTTTCAGTTAGATGAGATTATGGAAATATCAATGCTAGAGAAAGTACTAAGGATGAGAAGTGATTTCGATTGCCGACTGGCAAGCAAGCCCCAGAGGAATTATGCTAATAGGACGTGTTAGCTCTACAATTGATGGCTGCATTAAAATTGCAGTGCTGTGTTTCCTTTAAATGCTCTAGGTGCTGCAGTATAATGCATGCATTTTCTCCATGTAGCTAGGTGAATGGGAACATAAGCTTAGCATCATTATTTGTAGTCCTCTAAGAGCAAAGTACCATGCTGTGATGCCATCATGTATGTGATTACTCAAAAGTAAATTTCAATAACACTCAATAAAATGCCTAGCTGAAGCAGATGATTTCTAAAGACCCTGACATAATTTTTGTTCTTCCCTGGCCTTTAGAAGGCCACATAACTCTTCTAAAATACTGCCACGTCAAAATATTTCAAAACTTTTGGCCATAAAAATGTAAATACCCCCAAATGCTTCTAGGATGTGTGATTTACCCTGTATACCCCTTGAGAGCCTCTTTTGTGTCCTATGATGCATTAGGTACAGGAAGTTACTATCTTGTTCATTCTGGACTTTAAAAAAGCCCCAGAGCTGAAATTGGGTACACCCAACTCCTTTTGAGTAGAAATGGGGAGCCACACAGCACCCTGAAGGGCTTGAATACCCACAGAGAGTATTGCACAACCCGTACCTTTTATGTAAAGGAATTGAAAGTTCCTGAATCTTAGATTTTTACTTTAAATTTTGGCCCCATTGACTACGTACTTGCTTGTTTGCTTACATTGATTAGGCTTGATCTGTCATTCTTACTGTAGCCAGGGGTGTTTCTGAACAGTCATTTAAACTTTATGTTTTTTATATTGTCTTGCTGTGCTGAAGTCAACAGCAGCAGTACTCACATTAACAAAAGCCTTAATTTCAGGGCTTGCAGCTCTGTGAAACTACTATAATTGGCTCAGAATTTCTCTTCAAGATGATCACATTTCAGATCATTTAATCTACATTAAAATGAGAAAAATGATATGATGAAAGGTTTTTCAAACAGGGTAAGTAGAATAGGAAATATTCTTTAATATTATTGTCAAAATACTTTTTAAATATATATATTTTTTAAAATTTCCCAAACCACAAATAAAAATAAATTATAAAAGAAACCTTATAACTCAAATAAGCTTAATAACTCATATGAAATAGTTAATAAATAAAAATAAAAACAAAATATAAAAATAACTAAAATACAAACAATTGAAGCATGCTCCCCCACCCTATTAGGAGACATGATCAAAATCTCACTCCAATTACTGAGCACCCATTCCCCTTTCAAATTTGCACAGCCCTTCCCCTTTATTAATACAAAATCAAATACATTCTCCCCAAACATCAATAAATGTCTTAATAATAATAATAATAATAATAATAATAATAATAATAATAATAATAATAATAATAATAATAATAATAATAATAATAATAATAATAATAATAATAATAATAATAATAATAATAATATTTAATATCATGTATCATTGATAGCTATATTGTCAAATGATTTCTAATTATTTCTTTCTACCCCAGATTTATATCATGATTATTTAGAAAAGATGCAGAGTAATCCATTAATAAGTTTAGGGGGAAAGGCTGATTTAGGGAGGGGAATCTTGCACAATGATTTTTGTTTACATATGCACATTTACATATGCTTGTGTTGCTACTTTATATCCATATATAAATATGAAAGAGAGAGAAATTGGATTTATACCATTCTGCCTGACTTCTAGGTCCTTTTAAAATTAATGATAGACAAATAATAATATGGTATCATAATAGTTGTTGAAAGTATAGCTCGGGTGAAAAACGGGCAACAAAAGATAGAAATATTTAGCATCATATAATACTTTATCATTCCAGTAAAAATGTCATGAGAATTTTTAGTTCACCTAATTGAAATTAAGTGGAAGCAGCAATGTATATCCCATTTAACTAAATCGGGCATTGTAAAGGTCCCAGACAGTTAAGTATTCCTATTCATACCACTAATTCAGAAATTCTCTGCAATTTGATTGACACTCTAAATATGCCTGTCTCCTTGTGGGTAAATCTCGCTGTATCTTTCCCTTTGCTCCTGATGCATCTGTAGCATATATTTATATGGAGTTCCATCAGTTTAACTGCCATGCCTTTCCCCAGAGCATCCTGTAAACCATATTTGCTAAGGTTTCTGAGAATTGCTACACACTGAGGTGGAGATACACTTTCTAAGTTTTCCTGGGGACATTTATAGCATTTTGGGGACTGAATCACATTCATCATTTGGAAGCATGTCAGACACAACAAACAAGGTATAAACTACCACCTACTATAAGATATAAGGAAAGTATGTTAAATTAGAAACAACTTTTTGCTTTCTCTTTTTCCTTTTGAAATCTTATGGTTGGTGGGTGTATGAAAAAGCTTCTTGGTTAAGCAAAGCCAATTTGCGAGTTCTGATGTGATGGGTTTCTTTTAAGCCTGTTTTGTGGTATGTTAACAGAGATAGGGTTAAGCATTCTTCTATAAGCATAGTATTTATAGCTCCAGGTATAGAATGTCTGAATAGGGCTAAGTACTCTTCATAAGTATTTTCACATTGCTGGATAGTGGAATTCCTAAATATGGATACAAATGCTAAGTGACAGAAAGAGTAAAGACTCACAAGATACTGCCAGAGATATCAAAATATCATAATATTTATTGGTTGCTTGCTTGCTTGTGTTTTAATTAATTATAATTAAAATGCATGAAAATATGGTAAAATTAATTAATTTAGACATTTGTGTGGGTATGTTTTTGAGTGTTTACGATGGCCCGAGTATAAGTCGAGTCCCATTTTTGGACCTCATTTTGGGGTCTAATAAATCCGACTTATACTCGAGTATATACGGTAATAGCTTTTATGTCTTGTCCATACCCAAGTATAACCAACAGCATATTCACCTATCAGATTCTTCCAGTACTGACATTTATGTAGCTAGTCAATTTCCTTTCCTATGACTAACCCTGAAAGCTGTACTTTTAAAACAAAGCAGCATCTTGTTTTTAAACAAAAGGCTACAATTGCCACATTATTGAATTTAAGTTATTTCTTAACCTTTCATTTTTCAAAGCACCAGAGAACTGTATTTTGCTTAAAATCAGATGTGTACATTTTAAGAGGAAAACCTGCATGTTTGAAGCTACAAGAAATAAGAGTGTGCTATTTCATATGAAAGTAGCAATATTGTATTTTTAAATGTCTGGAAACATTTATACCACCTTTAATTCACGTTTTCCTATTCAGAGCAAGTGCCACCCAGGACGGGTTTTCGAGTGGATTCCTCTGGCAAGTATTCCTTGGCCTTCATTGTGTTGTAACATAACTGTCCTCCATTTTTAAGTGACTGTGCTTTCTTTAATCATGGTTCAAAGGCATGATCAGTCATGAGTTCCCACTCATCATTCTGTATAACATAGCTTTTTAGTTTACATAGTTAACAAGACCCATTGTCCCCCATATCCATCCAAATAGAGATGCACCGTACGCAAGCCCAACCCTGTAATTTTGGTACAAAGGCAGAAAATCCCACATTCACCTTTCTTTCTGAGGTGACCATCTTACTCTGTCTATTGATAGGGCTGGACCTGGAATTTAACAGAATGTTTCTATTAATAAATACTTGTTGTGTAAAAGAGCAAGTATTCTGACCCTCAGAGAACATATATGTGAAAACATTTAACCATTCCCATTTCACCAGTAACAACAAAGGATTATTGTTTGTGTTAACCATTGCTTAAGATGTATAAAATTAGAATAACCTTTACAGGGGGGGGAGGAAACCAAAATAAATGAACTCCCCTGGTTTCCTAATCTCTGAACATCATACTTTTGTGAAGGAAACCTATGATAAATCAGATGCAGCTTCATCCTTCTGAAGCACCACTTATTTCTTTAAAATAATTATTTTCAGTTCCCTGACATATTGCTATCAAGTGCTAGTTGTGACCATTTGGGCTTAACATTAAGAACAATGTCCTGGAAATACTTGATCTTATGTACAGTACATCTCTTTCTTTGCAAAAGAATGCACACAAATCAATACTGTGTACTGGCATGCAATAAAATAATGAAGACAGCTGTGATTTCCTTCTAGCAGGTCTCTTGACTTATTTAATTATCATGCCTCCACAATGGAAAAACGTGGAATTGGTTGCATTGCTGCCATTTTGGAGCTGTTAGCATAAGACCTACACACAGTTAACAAAAGGTTTCGTTGAACAGATAATATTGGGATAGATCTGTGCCAGTGGTTGTTGGTGACTTCAATTTTGGATGTGCTATGAGTCCACTCTGGTTTTAGATTTAGCACCTTGGAAACCTCTTGTAGATTCATGATATCCTTGAAACTGAAGTCACCAGCCACAATTTACCATTCACTCATACTTCATCATATTTATTTCAAGATCCAGAAATGTACTGTAGTGTTGACACCAGCATAACAGGGGCTGCTTCTTCTTTCCTTCCTGTTATAGCCCAGATACCAGCAAACTTTCTCCACAGGATTTCTGACCCTCTAAAACAGGTTTTAGGTGCACTGGAGACACTGTCATTCAGATGTACGCCACTAGATTTGGGAATAAAATATACCCATTGAAATCAACAGCCAGTATTCAGTGGTGCCATTCTGCTAATGCAAATAACACTTCACTAGTATGGGACACCTAAGCCCTATAAATAGTAAAGATGAAGCTAAAGTACTTTGGACATCAAATGAGAAGAGAGGATTCACTTGAGAAGACCTTGATGCTGGGAAAGGTGGAGGGCAAAAGAAGAAGGGGGCAGCCAAAGATGAAATGGCTGGATGGTATTGTAGATGCAGTGGGCACAGAGCTGGGCAGGTTGAGGAGAATGGTGGAGGACAGGGGTGCCTGGAGGTCAATGGTCCATAGGGTCACAAAGGGTCAGAATCGAACAAAAATGCATCACAGGCCGGATTAATTAGCTTCCCGTGTCATAGGCTGTGAATGCTTGATCAAGACAAACAGACTGATTCCTCTCATTGCCACTTAGAGTTAGCAATCAGTCATTGTCTGATACAAAAAAAACTTATCACAAAAAGTTTATGATGCTAGCACAGGGTTCCTCAAACTTGGCTCTCCAGATGTTCTTGGATTTCAATTCCCAGAAGCCCTGATCAGCAGGTGTGCTGACTTGGGCTTCTCGTAATTGAAGTCCAAGAACACCTGGAGAGCCAAGTTTGAGAAAACCTGCACTAGACTATTCTTATTTTCAGGAAAATAGAAACACAGGTATCAGTCCTTTTTATGATGTTTTCTATTTCATTTCCTTAAGGGGCAGATGAGATTCAGGTAGGGAAATGTACAATGCAATATTCCAAGCTTCAGTCTATGTAGAAACTTAATCATCTGATCCTAGTCACGAGACCAAAACACAAATTTCCATAAGTTATTCAGATGTGCAGTGTGGACAATTTCACTTGAGAAATGGTTGTTTTACTGCTAACATAGTATCTCAGAACTTACTACTGTTTGTTATTAATATTGCAAAACACAGCCAAATGCTTGAATATTTTTTTAATGCTAGAGCCAATTCTTAATTTTGTTTTAAATATTGTCTAGGGGGAGGCATCCGATGCCAAATCAGCTAGAGGAATGCCTCGTTGTCATGGATTATTTTTTAAAAAAAATTACAGTCATTGTATATTTTGAAATGTTATCTCAATCCATTTTTTAAAAAAAACATCATTTCATTGTGTGGAAGGCCAATTCCTCCAAAAGAAAAGAAAGAATCAGGTGACCAACATCTAACACAGATCATTATGTCACTTCCATGAGAACATAATGTTTTGAGCTGACAGGTTTCCAAAAAGTATAAATACATTTCTTCCAATGATAAGAACATAAACATAAGAACATAAGAATAGCCATGCTGGAACAGGCCACAGCCGATCCAGTCCAGCATTCTGTCTCACACAGTGGCTCACAATTTGCTTCAGGGTATTATTCCCAAGCAGATGCCTTCACCTGCTTAGGATTCCCTGGAAATGGCATTGAGAGATATCCTGCCTATCTCTCCGACCCGGAGGTTGTTCTTAGGTATCCATAATTATAGCCATTGATACCCTTGTCCTCCATGAACTTGTCTAATCCTTTCTTGAAGCTGTCAAGACTGACAGCTGTCACCACTTCTTCTGGTAGGGAATTCCATAGACCAGTGATCCTCTGGGTGAAAATGTACTTTCTCTTATTTGTTTGAGAACTAGTACCCAAAAGTTTCATGGAGTGTCCCCTAGTTCTAGTGTTATGCGATAGGGAAAACAGTTTTTCCTTCTCTACTTTGTTCACACCGTGCATGATTTTATAAACTTCAATCAGGTCACCTCTTAGACGTCGTCGTTCAAGAGTGAAGAGGCCCAACCGTTGCAGCCTCAGATGGTAAGGAAGGTGTTCCAGTCCCCTAATCATTCTGGTTGCCCTCCTCTGCACTTTTTCCAACTCCATAATATCCTTCTGGAGGTATGGCGACCAGAACTGTACACAGTATTCCAGATGGGGCCTCACCATAGATTTATAAAGAGGCAAAACGACACTTGCTGACTTATTATCTATACCCTTCCTAATGATCCCTAGCATTGAGTTTGCTTTTTTCACTGCTAAGGCACACTGGGTTGACACCTTCATTGAGTTGTCCATCAGGACACCAAGGTCCCTTTCCTGGTTTGTCGCAGAAAGTTCAGACCCCATCAGTTTATAAATGTAATTGGGGTTTTTTGCCCCAACATGCATCACTGTGCACTTACTAATGTTGAAGCTCATTTGCCACTGTTTTGCCCACTCCCCCAGTGTCAAGAGATCCCTCTGGAGCTCCTCACAATCTCTCACAGTTTTCACTACCCTGTATAATTTAGTGTCGTCAGCAAATTTGGCTACCTTGCTATTTACTCCTACTTCTAGATCATTTATGAAGAGGTTAAAAAGCAGTGGTCCCAGTACTGAACCTTGGGGGACCCCACTCTTTACTTCCCTCCACTTGGAGAAGTGTTTATTTAGTGCTACCCTCTGTTTCCTGTCCCTTAGCCAGTTGCTGATCCAGGCCAAAACATGTCCCTTTATTCCATGACTGGCAAGTTTATTCAAGAGCCTTTGGTGCGGAACCTTGTCAAAAGCCTTCTGAAAGTCCAGATAAACAATGTCAACTGGATCCCCCTTATCCACATGCTTGTTGACACTCTCAAAAAATTCCAACAGATTGGTGAGGCATGATTTGCCCTTGCAAAAGCCATGTTGGCTCTCCTTTAGCAGCGCCTTCTCTTCTATGTGCCTATTAATTCTATATTTTAGGATGGTTTCCATCACTTTTCCTGGGACACATGTCAAACTGACAGGTCGGTAATTTCCTAGATCACCCCTAAATCCTTTTTTGAAAATTGGTGTTACATTCGCTACCCTCCAGTCATCAGGCTAGGAGATCAGCAATTTCATCTTTAACTTCCCTGAGAACTCGTGGATGGATGCCATCTGGTCCTGGTGATTTGTTAGCATTTAGTTTAACAAGACGTGCAAGGACCTCCTCCCTGGTTATTTCTATCTGACTTAATTCTTCGGTTTCCCTCCCTACGAAGATAGGCTCTGCTTTGGGCATGTGGTCTCTGTCTACTTCAGTGAATACTGAAGCAAAAAATTAATTGAGTCTCTCTGCAATCTCTGTTTCCTATTTAATAACCCCTTGCCTTCCATTGTCATCTAATGGTCCAATGGCCTTCCTAGTTGGGTTCTTACTTCTAATGTACTTAAAGAAGTCTTTGTTATTTCTCTGAGTATTTTTGGCTATACGCTCCTCAAAGTCTTGCTTTGCTTTCCTGATTGTTGCCTTGATGGGACAGAATCCCATGCCATACCTCTTCTAAAATAACAGCAGAATTTTACAGAAGCAGGAAGGAATAATCTTCCCTTCCTTTTCCTCTAACATCTGTTCTCAAACATCTGCTCTAAGTGGCTAGGAAATTCCCCTGTGCTAGTTTTCAAGCAGCTCCAAAGGCTGTATGGAATGACAAATATGAGTATGTTCTTTCATGTTGCTCCAACAACAGCACCACATTTGGGCTTATGCCATTCTGTGTAAAACAAAGACACTAAAATATCTTAGCTATGATTTTTAATTAATTTGTACTTTGTTTGACTGTTCTTTATATTCTAATCCATTAGATCTTCAAATTTCTTTTATCAGTTGTCAATATTAAGTGCACTGTTCCTTCAGAAATACCATGTGGATTCCATCGCCAAATTTTTGTTGTGCAACTCTGAGTATGAAAGTGATATCAGCAGCAAATCACCTCTGATTAAAGGCAATTTTGAATTGCATGTGACTCAATGCAACAAAGTTACATGCACCCAAAATCAGAAAATGAAACCTTTAATCAACAGGCACTTGCTGTTGATTATGACATAATCACGTTTCCACACATGGGGCTGACCAACAGCATTTCCAACCATTGTATAGAGTCAATAAATATCTTTTTTAAGGCATAGATATGGAATTGTTTGCACTTCACATAATTTGAAGCTCAGTTACCAGAAACTTACACTATTACACAGAGTGGGAGACTCATAATTCCCTACCCCTGTTCAATGGCAAAATGGATGATAACATTTTTTATAGGAAATGTCACTTTGATGATATTTGCAATGGGGTGTGATCCTGTCACAACAATACATTTGCTTTTCCATGAATGATGACTCTAAAAAAACCTGTTACAGAATACATAACAATGGTTATGTGTTGTTTTTGGCATGCAGTGTCCGGCTTTTGTAAGTCAGTTCTATACATGAGGTCCTTGGATGTTTGTGATGTAGTATTTTCTTTCACTACAACGTTATTATGATGAAAGAACATGTATGAAGAACGTTAAGGGAATGTCTGGAATTAAAATACATTCTCTGGCAAGTGACAGAGATGTGAATGCTACTAGAGTCATTTGGTAGAAGGATACATAGAATTGAGTACATGTATAATAGCAACATCTGGAATATGTTATCTGAAACACCTGTTCGTAGTTGATTTATCTACAGTATTTTATAATAAAGGTATTATATTTTCACATCAGATAGCAGATTTAAGCTAGCGCAAGATTGTTCAATATTTTTAAGAGAGTACTACATTTTCACTTTGGCATATCAGAGAAAGGCTTAGAAAAAAAACATTTTCCTATGGTGTCCTTGTTTTTTGCTTACACAAATGCTTTGCAGGCGCACCCACCCAAATAAAGACTCAGACACTGGTATTGGATTAAAGGCATTGGAGACCGCATCGTCCCAAGAGTGTCTGCCCATCCAACCAGAGCGAACCGGAGAGGCTCTCTAATAGTGCCATCAACTAGGGGTGGACATCTGTCCAGCACCCGAAGGAGGGCCTTCTCCGTGTCCGCACCAACTCTCTGGAACCTCCTGCCAACAGATCTAAGACTTCAAAGAGAGTTGCTGCCCTTCAGGAAGGGGTTGAAGACCTGGCTGGCAGGGCAGGTGTGGGGGGGGGGGGGGCGAATGGGAACACGGTCCCCGCCTGCTGGCTTATGTAAACAATTAAGAACTCTCTCTTCTTCTTTTTATAGTGGGTGGGATGGGTGGGTGGGATATGGGTCTCTTAAAGTGGGTGGGATATGGGTCTTTTTAAAGTGTTTTTATGTGTTTTTAGAACTTGTTGTAATGCCGCCCTGAGTCGGTTTCTGCCTGAGTGGGCAGCATATATAAATATGACTATTAAATTAAAATTAAATTAAATTGAGCCACTTTTATTAAATAATGCCCTAGTCCGAATTATAACTTTCAATTGGTGTATCATCCAATTGTGTATCATCCAATTGGTGTATCATCCAATTGGTGTATCATTCAATTGGTGTATCATCTCCGGGTGCAATTCAAGGTGCTGGTTTAAATAATGCCCTAGTCCGAATTATAACTTTCAATTGGTGTATCATCCAATTGTGTATCATCAAATTGGTGTATCATCCAATTGGTGTATCATCTCCGGGTGCAATTCAAGGTGCTGGTTTTGACCTTTAAAGCCCTATATGGCAGTGGGCCAGGATACCTTAGAGACCGCATTGTCCCAAGAGTGTCTGCCCGTCCAACCAGAGTGGACCGGAGGGGCTCTCTAATAGTGCCATCAACTAGGGTTGCACATCTGTCCAGCACCCGAAGGAGGGCCTTCTCCGTGTCCGCACCAACTCTCTGGAACCTCCTGCTAACAGATCTAAGACTTCAAAGAGAATTGCTGCCCTTCAGGAAAGGATTGAAGACCTGGCTGGCAGGGCAGGTGTGGGGCCCGAATGGGAACACGGTCCCCACTTGCTGGCTTATGTAAACCATTAAGAACTCTCTCTTCTTCTTTTTATAGTGGGTGGGGTGGGTGGGTGGGATATGGGTCTTTTAAAGTGGGTGGGATATGGGTCTTTTAAAGTGTTTTTATGTGTTTTTAGAATTTGTTGTAATGCCGCCCTGAGTCGGGTTCTGCCTGAGTGGGAGGCATATATAAATATGACTATTAAATTAAATTATTAAATTAAATTAAATTGTAATTCTTTAATGCAAGCAGACCTCAGTAGCACTGGTAAGGTTCCACCCAAATTGCCAATGACAATTGGCTATTATGTATCAATTTGTATCAATTTGTTTGTTGTCACAAACAAATTGTTGACCGAAGTCAATATACTATCTATTGACCCCACCCTCTGATGTGTATCCGTTAAATTATCAAGGTGATGCAGGCTGTGAAGCTCCTAGCATCACCCCGTTCATGGTTCGCCCTTGACCAGCCAAGCCTGTTTCCCCTGTACCTATCTACGTGTTGACCAATCAATTGCAAACTTGCCGGATACCTATGGGTCACAAATTTTACCTTACCAGTGCTACCCGCCACACGGGGAGACATCCATGATGACTCACCGCCCCCGCCCCCCCGACCGACAGCTCGGTCACCAGGCCCGCTTGCACATCCTCCAGAAAGAGGTCCATACCTCTAGCCAACAGGTGAACCCCATCTCCAGAATACAGGCCAAAATCCTGTAGCCCTATCCCCGGGTGTCGAATGGCTGTCCCCAAGCCATTCTCGATAAGGAACTGGGCAACAGCCCTGTTCACTGACCACCGGACACGGTCCAGACCATGGAGGTCAATACCTCCCCTATAACAGTGTCTCGGCACGATGTCTGACCATAGCAACCGTGTGTACAGCCATAAATGATGAATAAACGCCAGGTCGCTGCACACCGACATCTTTAAAGCAAGGCTAGTGATCTGTGCAAGATCATTGCCGCCGAGGTGCAGAATCAAAACATCTGGCGGTCCGGCATCCCCGATGGACATCAGGAATGGCAACAGTTCCTGCCACCTCATGCCGCGCACACCATACCACTGCATACGCGCGGATGCACGTAGCCCGAGATGGGGTCCCCACTCCGACGAGACAGCATACCATGCCACCCAGTACACATAGCTGTGGCCCACCAGCAACACTGCCACCGGTTGTGCGGAAACACACAGGGTCTGTAAAAGAAGGAGAGAGAATTGAGGGCATAGTGAGTCACTCATGCAGTGAGGGGACGCACATACAAAGAAAAGCGCGCCGATCCCCATCTGCCCATCCTACGTATATCAGCCTCCGAGTATCCAAATGCAGCAGCAGTTGATGCAGCAACTATCCTAAATGAATGGGTACCATAACGAGCCCCAGGGACCCCCGCACTGTGAAGTGCAGTCCCAGTAACCCTCCAGAATTGGAATTTGGTAAGGGGAGACCCATCCAGGTGGCAGAACAACAGGCCAGGGCGTGAACCACGCACTGCCAAAAACGCATGTAGGGCACCAACCGGACAGATGTCAGCAAACGTGCATTGTAGAAGCATCACGTTACTACCCTTCCCTTGCTGATCGGCCTTTGAGGAATGAATCCTCAACTGAGCCCATTCTTGGTTGAGAGACACATCTTCCAATTCCAGTGCCCTACGGGACATGTCCCCTTTTGAAAGTGGGACCAGCTCACTGATTCTCAGAGCTCCAAAGAAAGCTACGGTGGTAGCTGCATGAAAAAAGACTCCTCATACCTATCATGACACAGGTCACGCCAGCCTCGGGCAAGGTGTGCCAGAAGACAAGGTGAAACAGTCTGATGTGTGTCCGGGCGGCGGCCATGTTCACGTGTCCAGCCTTCCAATACATGGCAAATACGGAAGTCACCCGTACAATCAGTAAAGCCCCGTGCCTTAGCCATAAACGCCAATGCCGAGAGCCTGGTGGCAATGGTGCGTGGGGCCAGACCCTGACTGCGAATGTGTACCATGTACTGCAAAACATGGTCAACCGGGATCGGCCACGTGACAGGGAGCTGCCTCTCCACACAAAAAGCCCTAAACTGTAGGAGCATGTGCTGATACGCCTTACGCGTGCGCGGGGCCAGAGACATGCCGATCGCCCGGTTCACTTCTCCTCGCCAAAGGTCCACATCTCGGCTGGAAGTGGAGAGGGAAGTTCCTCTGCGTCTGGAGCCAAGGCACGGAACCGGGAGATCTGCAGGTGGGATAAAGCATCAGCAATATCATTATCAATGCCTGGCACATGTCTGGCCCTAAAGAGCACATTGAGGCGCAAGGACCTAATGACAAATTGTCGCACTAAGGCCATAACTCTGGGAGACTTGGATGTTTGGGCGTTAACAATATGCACTACGGCAGCATTGTCACACCAAAAGTGAACTACGGAGTTAGCCCACATGTCACCCCAGAGCATAAGTGCACCTAAAATTGGAAAAAACTCAAGGAACGTAAGATTGCGTAAGCGATCCGTGCCTTACCATTCCTGGGGCCATTTCCCATAAGCCCACCTACCCTCAAAATAAATCCCATATCCCAGGGAACCTGAGGCATCCGACTGTACCTGGAACTGGGGGTTGATCATATGCTCAGCCCTCCAAAAAGAGATGCCATTAAAGCCCTGTAGGAACGTGAGCCAAACCGACAGGTCAGCCCATAAACCCCTAGTCAGCCGGACCCTGTGATGCTTCTTGGAAAGACCCACCATAGCGTCACAAAGACGCCTGGCAAAGGCTCTACCCGGCGCCGCCACCCTGCAGGCAAAGTTAAGGTGACTGTGGAGGACCTGCAACTCCCGGAGAGACACCTTGCGCTTGGCAAGCATTGCCAAAATCACATCTGAGATCCGAGTCATCTTTTCTATGGGTAAACCAGAGGTCTGAGCAACGGTGTCAATATCTATACCAAGGAATGTAAGAGTGGTGGCTGGGCCCTCCGTCTTTTTGGGCGCCAAAGGAACACCAAGTTACCCCATGAGCCCCTGAAATATGGCAAGCAGGTGTCCACATGTGCCCAAGTCACATTCACCCCCGAACAAAAAATCATCGAGGTAGTGTGCCACGGACCGGGATCCCGACCTTCGAACGAAAGCCCAATGAAGAAAGGTGCTAAAACGCTCGAAGGCCGAGCACGAAATGGAGCAGCCAAAAGGCATGGCTTTGTCCACATAAAACTTGCCCCGAAAACAAAAAACTAAAAGCTCAAAGTCGTCAGGGTGTACTGGCAACAATCGGAATGTCGATTTGATGTCGCACTTCACCATTAGCGCCCCGCAACCGCATGAGCATACCATCTGCAAGGCCTGGTCAAAAGACGTATACCGGACCGAGCGAAGGTCATCCGGTATAGCATCATTGACCGAGGAACCCGCAGGGTAAGAAAGATGGTGAATCAAACGAAATTCACCTGAGGACTTTTTAGGCACTAAGCCAAGAGGGGATACTTTTAAATTTGAGTATGGGGGCACGTCAAATGGTCCGGCAACCCTACCCTCTCTAACCTCTTTGGCTATCTTCTCCGCAGCAACGCCCTCCTTACCCCTGAGAGATAGCAAGTTCTTGGCATCCTGAGGTGCGCGAACACCCCTGAATGGGATGCGGAAGCCAAAAGTAAAACCCTCAAGCAGGTAGATCGCATCATCCTGTCTAGGATAGACACGCAGCCACTGTTCAAGCATACTGAGATTAATTGGGGAGGGGGGCTTTTGAATGCGTAGCGGCGTCAGAGGGAGCTCTGGCTGACCCCTGGTATCCCCTTCCCCTACCCCATGCGGAGGCAGCATGTGGGCCGGCACAGGAGGGGCACTCGTGCCGAAATTTACATTGGCGCCTGTTACACACCCCATTGGTGGAATAGCTCCAACACAGCAGGCGGGCTGGAACCCCCTGTCCCACCGGCTGGGGAGCCTTGTAGTGGCAGACCGGTGTACGGCATGACCACAGTGGTACCGGTCACCCGGCGCCGGCCGTGTAGGGGTCATATAAAGGAGCCAAAGTTGCTGGCAGGGCTCGTCCCACCGCATCTCCGGGTGAAGGGCCGCCCTCATCCTAAATTCCTCGTCATAGGCTAACCATGACAGGCCAGGGAAATTGACAACAGCTCGGTAAATATTGTCCAGGTACTGGACCATCGGAATGGCCAAATCAGGAAGAGCCCTAAGATATATTGCCATGTATATTAAATAGGCCGGTAACCAATTGGCCCTTGTCCCTGTCATCCTGCCCCTCCTTCTCCTCCTTAGTAGGTTCACGGTTAAGGAGAGAGAAAATATCTACGTATTCCCCCCGCCATATCTTTTCCCTGGTGGCCTGCGACAAGTGATCACCCAGGGGAAGAGAGTAGCCGGCTGTTGGCATGGCCGTAGTCGGCACGGAGCGGAGTGGGGGAGCCAATAATGTGCCCTGTTGCCCACCAAATTGAGCTGGCACAGATGGGGTGGCTATCCCTGGCACAACTTGTGAAGAGGCAGGAGCCCAGGTGGTCAAAGGGTACTGAGCAGGGAACTGCCCACCCGAAGTAGCCTGGTGAGGCCAGGGCCACTGTACGTCATTAGTATATTGTGTTAGCATGGATGAAGTGCTAACTTGACCATTATACTCACTGGTTGCACCCGCCTGGGCCGCCCCCACTGGGGGTTCCGGCCTCAGGTGGGCGTCGGAGCTCGCGACAGAGGTCGAGCTCTGAGCTGCTGCCATTCCAGTCTAAGAAGCCCTGGGCACCAACGGCCTCCAGCAGCTCAACCCGGCTCATGGCCTGCTGAGATTTTTGCAGAGGCATGTGGGTAGCGGCTGTAAATGGCCCGAACCCTGTGTCCCTAGATGGTGGGGCGATCCCGATCGATGCTTCCAGGGCCACTATGCAGGCCAGAAGCAGATCAACCGTATCCGAGCCACCAGAATAAGGTGGGCCGGATGGGCCGGATGGCCCGCTGGGCAGACGTTGCCCGGCATGGGGCGGAGGTCCTTGACCCAGCCCAAGGCCCATGGCGGGTGGAGGGGCAAGGCCCTGCGCCAGCCCCCTGCCGCAGTATGGCCAATTCAAATAGTCCGGCCCATGGGGTGCAGGGGCAATGGCAGGGCGCGATCCCGCGCTGTGCCAAGTTGGACCACCTTACCCAGTGGCATGTCCTGCCAATGGCCCTGTGGCCAAGCAGGGTGCCCCAGAGTCCATGGGGGGTGAGGCCCCCGGTGGACAAGCTAGCACCACCCTGGCATGAGTCCTCGGACTGGGCAGGGGGGCAGAGGCCTGGCCACCCTCATTGATGACAGTGGGTATTAGAGCCCTTCCAAGCCCTCTCCTCATCCCAGGACGAGCCCTACGGCCCAAGATGGCACCATGAGAGGTGGGTGCGGGGGTAGGGCGAGCCCTCCCCCCTGCGCGTGGCTGCGGGGCCGTGGCATTCTTTTTCTTGGGGGCCACCCCAATTAGCGTCCCAACACGGGACCAATGAATGATCGGCGGAGCGGATTTCCCCGCTCCGACGATCAAAGAAAGCTCAAATCCGTCCTGCAGTGCCGGGGAATCGAACTGCTGACCTGCTCAGTCAGCGTCCTATCCACTTGAGCCACTGCAGGAACTAAGGAAGAAGAATAGAAGCGTCAGAGCAGACTTCTCTGCTCCATCGCTTCTCTAAAATGGCAGAGGGGCCGCCTCGTGGCCACCCCTTTTATAAAGGGGTTGGCCACGCCCCCTAACTACCCGGATGTCTGAGTCCGGGGTGGGGTGGCCCCGCAAAGAGTGCAACAGCCATTTTGGCACCGCGCTTGCCTTTGCTTATTAGTTCCCAGTGGTAAACAAGAGTTCAGCAATGATGGTGAGGTAGAGGGTCAACTATATTATGTTGCCAAATTAGTGACTCATTTAACAGGAAGCATAATTTTATTAGAGGGTGGTGATCTTTCTAAGTTCTTACAGCAGAAATCTGAACATTTTATGCCATTCACCAATAAACACCACACCGTGTTTTGAAGATGAATGATAAAATAGTACTTGTATCCTTAAGAGCTATCTATCATCACTCTTCATTAGTTATAAAACTCTTCACACTATAAAGCATTCTGAATGCTTTTAAATCTACTTTTCAGTGATTCAGGCCCAAACCAGATATGATGGCAGCAATTCTTTGTGTTTCAGTCCATATCTGTTAAAGTCATGAAAATAAAAACATGATGCAATAGGGAGGAACACTGTGTCCTCCAGACCTATTTTCTCAGGCAGGTCCCGTTCTGTTATGCCAATGAATTGAAACAAGAGGAACATGTTTGTAAGCAAGAGGCTATTGGGAGCCTCCCTGTAAAACTCACTCTTGCTCTTAAAATCATAGCTTGCCCCAGGGAAGATCTAAGTTTAAACATGCAGTGGCTCACGTGACTAAGACGCTTACTGGAAGGCGGGAGGTCAGCAGTTCAATTCCCGAGTACTGCAGGACGGAATGAGCTCCCGTTTTTGTCCCAGCTCCTGCCAACCTAGCAGTTCGAAAGCAAGACATTGCAAGTAGATAAATAGGAACCACTTCAGTGGGAAGGTAAACAGCATTCCGTGCCCTCCAGTGTCTAGTCATGCCTGCCACATGATCACGGCAACGTCTGCAGAAGCAGACAGCGCTGGCTCATCGGCTTTGAAACAGAGATGAGCACTGAACCCTAGAGTTGGATACGACTGGTTTTTGAGCAAGGGAAACCTTTACCTTATATCTAGTTTTAAATATGAAAAGGTAACAATGATCCGTGTACCTTCTATGGAAGGGCCAATGTATACAAAACAGATATTTAACATACCTGTTTTTTAAATAGGTTGGAAAGAACTCACTGATTTGTAATATAGTCTGTTGCATTTACAGCATTCAGTTCGATAAGTTGATGCAGTTGCAGATCTGCATTTTTCAAGACGGAAGTGTTGACAGTAAAAACAAGAAACATTCACACACACACCCTCTTGCCATGACTTAATCACTTAGTGTCATACATTTTCAACCATAGAGCTAAAAGAAATTATTGCAAACTTAGAGTCCTACAAAATATTATAGTTTTTTTAAGAAGGGGAGAAAGAATCATCGTGGTGAAATGAACATAGATAAATTTAGATTAAATGTTTGTATCTTTACATTATGGTAATTGTTATGGCATTTGCTGCAACATTATTAGGCAATGGCTGTAGATGCAAATATCTTTAGCTGTTAGAAGAATGCAAGTATGTTAATGGTTATCAGTCGTGGCAGCTGTATGCCACTTTCATGTTCAAAACAGTCTGCCAGTGAATAGCAGCATCTTCAGAGGAGAAGAGGGCTTTTACTCTTATATTGTAGTCTAAACTTGGAAAAGTTACTTGTGGGGACTATAACTCTTTGAACATACACACCCAATCAGGATCAGAGTGTAGTTGCTTTTTTAAAAGGTTACAATTTCCCAAGCTCTGTTCATGTTTATGGGCTTCTCTAAGACTCATGTTTGGCTACCATGTGAAATGTGGCCTAGAGAGGCTTCTGACTTTATCCATGAGGACACCTCTTATTTTCTTATGACACTGTTTGGTTGTGGGGGAAATAATAGAAATACAGCACCAGGAAGAAGACACTAAAGTGTTATTGCCAACAATTCTGAACAGGCATTAGGTATGTGCAATTTGAAACTGAGTGTTTTAAAATCTATGGCACTTTCAGTCACTGTGCACTCTACATCTTTCCCTAGAACGTCAGCACAATCTATCTGTGCATCCATGGGAGGGAGAGTATTCATATTTCTCTGCAGACTGTGGCAAAACCACATTTTCCTGAACATAGCAGCTGGTTCTTTCTGTACACACGTTTTCATATTTAGAATTAAGCTTGGAAGTTTACTTGTAAGAAGAGTTCATGTAATGGCATGATAAAAACATTCATACCTGAGAGGTGATGCTCAGTTATGGTGACTTTTGCATGTGAAAGTACTAGTTCTTCCTTCAAGTGTCTTTCTAAGATGTTAATTGCAGAATGCAGAACAACCTGCACTAAGTTTCTTACATCAGGTTCAAGCACCTTTCCATGTACCTGATTTTCTTAGCTATCTTTATATTCAAGTCTTTGTATTTCCTCCCTCAGCATGTCCAACATACTCTGTCTCGTCGTTCTCTGTATTGGCTCTGGTGAGACTAGTTAACAAACAGAACATCAGGATGCTAGGTTTTTATTTAGGTAACCCAAAACATATTGCAGCTCATTAAGATTTTATTTTAAACCCAGGTTCAGATTATAAAGAGTTGGATGTTCATCTTCGACGAATGGAGTCTGGATTTGGCTTCAGGATTCTTGGAGGAGATGAACCTGGGCAGCCAGTAAGTTGCTTCCTTTTAATTTTCTACTCTGTATCTCTGATGTCTTTGTATCTGTCATAAAAATATAACTTCACATAATGGCATATTGGAATTGCACTTTTTCTTGCACAGACATTGAAAAAGACAGAACTCTTGAACTATCAGCATTTCCATCTACAAACTGTCATTGTGAATCAGCTTGTGTTAAGTTCACTAAGATGTATTCCCCAGCCTTTTCCATAGTATGTTTTGTTTTCTTGACATATTTCCATTATTGACTTATAAGACATGGCTGGTTTCTGGGGACAGTCAAGGCCCCCTTGTTGAACAGCAGCAGCAAAATAACATTTCACATTTTGCAGGAGCAAATGAATGTCATGTTGTGATTTCTAGCCCTAAGAGATGCCTTGCTTGGCAAATATCGTAATGTTGAACTCTGAAACTGCCTACTACTGTATTTATATTCTTCCTTCTTGAAAGCATTCAATTCACTCTAGAATGATGCATATTGCATTGCAAAGTACATTGGATAATGACTTTCATTAGTCATGTGCTGAAAGGATGGTATAAAAATAGAAATGTTAGGCTTCTAATTCCCATGACATTTCTCTTGAATCAGTGACAGATGTAAGAACTTGCAGCTTGCAGTGCATCAGAGATTGAAGAAGGAAGGTTGTTTATTTTATTTTGCAATGGTATATTCTGCACATATTTTTAGCTCTTTGAGTCTCTAAGGCAAATTAAAAATAATAATTGTGTGCCGTCAGGTCAATTTTGACTTACAGCAACCCTTTCCAGGGTTATCTTGATAGAGAGTACATAGAACTGGTTTACCATTCCCTTTTTCTGGGGACACCATGGGACTTTGTAGTTTGTCCATCCCTATATATAGCCTATGCTTTCTCAGTTTGAGAAATGTTTATTTGGTTAATTTACTGTGTATTTATTTCATTAAAAGTGTATATTTTGGTGAATTTTCTTGGGTACCATTTTGTTTACTTCAGTGGAGATGTGGGGATCAGGGAGTAGACTTTCTTACTTTGCCTGTGTTCCACGGAGCTGTATGGGTAGTTGTTAGTTGTATTGTTGTCTGCTTTTGAAGTGGATCAATTTTGTGTTGCCTTTTGAGGAATAGGTTTTTTGAATGCCAAAAAGCAGAAAAGGTAACAAAACAAATGTCTTGTAAAATGAAAGGGCCACTAAACACAAAAAGGACCCCTGGGGAAAAAACTTGCCATCCACAGAAACTAAATGTAGATTGTCTATGCCATGTGTACAATATTCAGTTGCATTCTGACTACTGAGGTTAGTAGGCAGCGAACACTATCCAACACTGACCTGTCTTTTCATCACACAAGCACCACTGAAGCCTAATGCCTATGAAGAATAATTAGGAATAAAGAAAATTGCCATAGACCTAAGCAAGCCATTGCTTCAAGTGGCTCACTACTCTTTCTACTGCCTGGTAGCAGATTTCTCACATGGCAGCTTCTGCCAAGTCTTTCCTAAAGATATTGGAGATGAAACCTGGTCTTTTTACAAACAAAACAATTGGTCTAACTCTGAGCTTATGCCTTTTTCTATGCACTGAAATTCTTAAGTATGGTCTGAATCCAACACAGGGGAAATTTCTATCAGTATAGTTGCTAAATTATACCATTTCACCCCAGGTTGTGCAAGCACTTCCATAAGAGGTTGTGCAAGCAGCTGATTGGTTGCATGAACATGTGTGGAACAAAAACTATATGGACATCCTCCTTGGATTAATTCTGAAAATCATAACCCCTCGTGCAATGGGTTTGCAGTGATCTAATAATATTACGAGAGTTCTTGCTGTCATCTTTCTCCAGAAAGAAACTGCTTAACTTTTTCATTAAATAAGCTCTGCAACCTGACCTCTGTTATTCGATGCCATGAAGCCTCAATCCCATGTCTGATGAAGTGGACTTGATCCATGAAAGCTCACATTAAAATATAACAGTTAGTCTTCAAAGTGCTACAGCATTTTTATTTTTGTTTTGTTTATTCTCTGATATTCTTGGAACAGAAACTAACACGGCTACTATTCCAAAAAATTCTTACATGTGTGTTCATCGCCTGATGTTTGGTAACACATTTTTTGTGTTATGTCTTAGATCCTAATCGGAGCAGTAATTGCCATGGGCTCAGCAGACAGAGATGGCCGACTACATCCTGGTGATGAGCTGGTCTTTGTGGATGGAATTCCAGTGGCTGGCAAAACCCACCGATACGTGATTGACCTCATGCATAATGCAGCTCGAAATGGGCAAGTGAATTTAACTGTGAGAAGAAAGGTGCTATCCACAGGTATGTTTAAAAAGAGGAGAACTCAGTATATTAAAAGAATAGCTGCAATCCAGAATAAATCATATGAAGTTTTGACAAGAACAGAAACTAGTATCGAATTATATGCTTCTTCTAAAAGAAAACTACTGTATAAAAATATTTGTTTCCCTTGCAATGCTTGTGACACAAATGCAGAAGGATTTTGTTTTCTAGGAAGTAGGAAAGTTAATCTGATGATATTTAATGGTCATGAGAATGAAGCAGTCTCATCCTCATTCCATATGAACATTTCTGTGACCTTTCAAAATGTGGAAAATTGCAAATCTGAAGAGACAGTGCTTGATCATCCATTTACGTTTGCCAAGTGTAGATGTCTTTTGTAATGTAGATGTATAACCCAACCTCAAACTATATAACCTTCCCATCAAGGATGATGTCTAAGCCCTCATTCTCACCATTTTGGGTAGCTTTGATGCTACCTATTCCCTCAATAAGAAGCTTTCAATTTCTGCAAGATTCTCCACCTCCAAAAAGAGAGGGAGACAACAAGGACTTTTCTTCATCAGAAGTGACAAAATTTGCATGCAGCATCTCCATGGCTGTCTATACTAATCAAGTGTCCTTTCCTTTTAAAAAGCAAAGCATATATAGCAAGCACTGGATGATCATCCCCTCTCACAGGTTGTAATTCTGTCTGTAGTTCCTCACTTTTGCCTAGTAGGACAAGAGCAGTGAGGTTGTAAACCATCTCACACACCATACAACAACAACCAAGAGGGTCAGCAAGGAGCTTTAGCCGGTCTCTAAGAAGTCTACCTATATTTTGCATGTGTTTCTACTGGATGTTTGTCAGGCTTACATTTTTAGGCTGGTACCTATTAATAATAATGTTGTGTCAGATATTATTCTGGGTTGAAAGGATTTTTGCGGAAGGAACTCCACTCAGGGAACGCCCAAATGAGGCTCTTTTCATGTCCCCAAGAGCTGGGACAGAGATGGGCACTCAATCCATCATGCAGTACACGGGTCTCAAACTGCTGACTTGCCAGCCTTCCAGCTAACAAGGCAAACTACTTAACCACTGAGCCACTGCATCCCCTAAATATAATAATAATTTCATGACAGAAATTATTCTGGGTTGAAATGATTTTTGCTGGAGAAACTCTGCTCTGGACGCTCGAATGAGGCTCCTTTCATGTGCCCAACATCTTTTCCCACTGAAGTGGTCCCTATTTATCTACTTGCAATTTCTTGCTTTCTAACTGATACCTGTAAATATACTACAAGGTGAAGGAGTCCTGTCTAGGGATGCTGGAATAAGATGACATATCTTCAAACTCCTTGTATCTTTCCTCCTATTTTTCACTTTAAAAATCTTGTCTTTCCCTCTTATACCTACCTAGTCTTTGCATTCTGTTCCTTGTGTATACACTGCCCAAAAACCACATATGCTCAAATTCATCTCATTGTTGACAGTGCCATCTTCTTTTGGGGTACCACCCACTGTCCCGTTGTCACAGTCATCCAGGTTTGAAGACTGATGTTCTTCTATTGCCCATTTTAGACTCCTGGAGTCAGAAAAATGCTCTCCCACCTGGTGCAACGCCCCCTAGCAGCTCCCCAAACCCTAGGAAAATGGCCAGTAACCAAGGTAATAGATGGGGCAGGTGACTCTTCATCCTCTGGAGAAAACTGTACCTCTGCTTGTTGGGACTGCCCCTATAGTTAATTGCATGTGAGGACATTTTAGTTGATAATCCTCTTGGAGATTAGCCCCAGTGAACATGTGGATCTCCAGATGTTGTTGGACTGCAGTTGCTATCCTCCCTCACTTCTGGCTGGCTAGGGCTCATAGAAGTACAAATCTAGTAAACTCTAGAAGTTCACACATTCCCTACTCTGTGTTGTAGCAACATTTTGAAAATGACTGGCCTGTTCATTTACAATCTTTATGACATTGCCCCAGAGCAAATGTAAGAGAGAGGCTCCTGTCTACAAGTTGCAGTGCAAAGCGAGATAGTACAAGCCTTACTTTGTTATAATATTGATGCTTATGGCTTACAGTTGATGAAAACCCCAACCCCCTCAATCTCATGTACCCCATAATCATCACATAATCTCATGTATGCTGTACGCCATGATAATCACAATTATAATGAATTAAAGCATGACGTCTCTCACTTTGCATGTAGTGAGTCGATTTCATATATTTGTTTCACCTTTTAAGTGAAATGAATGAACATTTGCACAATTTTCCGAGTTTCCCCTGTATGTCAGAAATATTTATAGCATAACTGACATCTGCTTTTGTCTGTGCTGAATAGATCAAAGCTTGGGGTGATACTTATTTTTAAACAGAAGATCCCAGAATCCTCTAGCCAAAATGGCAGAGCAAAATATTGGCTGGGGGATTCTTGTATTTCTGGGTTAAATCATAAATAACAGGAGTGTGCAAGAGTTAAAAAAAAAGGACCAAATCAGATGCAAATGTGTGATTCTGGGACAACCTTGTTGGTCATCCACAGGGCAGAGGAACACCCTTAAATGTCTTTTGTGTTCCACCATACATTTGTGGGGTTGAAAAGTTTTAAAACAAAGACAAAGGCTCAGACACAAACTGGGGAAACAAAAGTAAAATTCACTGAGCTGTTGGTGTCAGAGGAGAAGGTTCATAACAGCTAAACCTCCAAGTAAAATCAAAGAGCTTTCCTGAGCACCCCCATGCACTGGGTCCCTAAGGAGGGCTCGGGCTGAGGTCAC
This sequence comes from Bradypodion ventrale, assembly GCA_035047345.1. Classification (NCBI taxonomy): domain Eukaryota; kingdom Metazoa; phylum Chordata; class Lepidosauria; order Squamata; family Chamaeleonidae; genus Bradypodion; species Bradypodion ventrale. The sequence continues at coordinate 157,946,928 of JAWDJE010000005.1, read as the reverse complement.
TACAGGCCATATAGGCCCTTGAAGCTACTCCACCAGGCATTTTACAGGGTAACATGAACCAATGTATCACTGTTATTAGCTAGATCTGTGCTCTAGAATTTTATTTCAGCTTTTTAAAATCTAGCTTAATATTCTAAACAGTTTACTACTAGGATTGATTGTATATGCCTGTGTGGCGCACCAGTCCCCTTTCCAGGATGCTAGTAGGGCCAGGGTCCCCCAAGAAAAACTTCCTGGGCTCTGGGTCACTTTCCTTCTTGAAACATGTTTTATTAAAGGCATGGCAGCATTCCCCACAGCCCTTTCTCCTACAGTCTCAGAGAGCTATGTTACAGTCACTATTCCTGTGAGTGCCTTTTGCTTCTTTGGGGTTTCAGTTAACCTCACTGAAGCCCCCACCCCCACCCAATCTAAGTTCTGGGAGGCAGGTGGGAGAGTGAGTGAGCCACAAGTCAGGGTGTTGTGCCCCTTGCAAGGAGGACATGTGCAGACAAGTGGAAGTAGGCAAGCTCTGCACCTTCTCCCAGTTGAACCCTTTCCCGGAACACCCTCTTGTTTGTCTCTCTTGTGTGGTAGCTATGTTAGGATTGGAGCTGCTGCATGAAAGACAGGGGCTGGTCTACTCAACCTCTGTGCAGGCAGCCTGGCTGACTGGAGAGTTCCTGGCTGTCCTCCTTCTGCTGTCACCCAGAACACCATAGCCCAGTTGTCTTCTTCATCTTGCTACATCTCCGGCTCTTCTGGAGCTAGTGTCAGTGCCCCCCTCCCCCCCCGACACTCCCCTTAATGTTCTCTTGTCTCTCTGGGATTAGTCTCATCCGCCTGATCCTCATTAACCTGCTCCAGCTCGGTTGGTGCATCCAATAAGGTTTTCTCCCTTTGAGTTGGGGCCAGAGAAGAGGGTGTACATGCCTATCCCCTCCCAATGCTCTACACTTCTCAATATGAAGTCCTCATGCCACCCCTAACACTCCCCACAACATAGGCTTTTCTGACATTCCTATGAGATTCTACCTCCTGCATCAGGTTGAATGAAAGGCATATGCTGCTTTTGATTCTGAAAGTATTATAAAGGCATCTCAATGAGCTGTCACTGATGGTCTAGTCCTCTGCCACTGATAGCCTCTCTTTGATTGCCTTCCCAAAATGAGCACGGAAGCTTAAAATGCTACAGAGATATTTGGTATTGTATTGCAAAAATTGGTTCACCTTCAAATTTTATTCAGTTTCTCCCTGTATTGTTCTTTTGCTAAGAAAAAAAATTTACACCCAATAAACGAGACAACAAGTGTGGTTATTATTATTTTTTAAGTTGGGACACAAAACTGTTGTCAATCTTTCTTTTATATGCATCCTCATTCAAGCTAAACTGATAAGCTCCCAAATTCTTTAAGTAAGTGGCCTAATTAACGGAAAGCATTCCTAGTTACAGTATACTTTGTTTTTAGGCTATCGTTTTCAGAATGGCCTGGGAAAGTTCTGAACCATAGGACTGTAACTCAGTGGGACTTAGTTGGATTACAAAGATATATTACTTCTTATGAATTACTTTAGTTTGAATCCTGTAATTTTAATCTATGTGCATCCTATTTTTATTGCTGTTTTTCCTATATGGCAGGGGTTGGCAACCTACGACGCCAAATCATCTGGCCCGCTGCCCTTGCTCCTACTGCTGCTGCCATAAACAGCAAATACAGCCGTAAACAAGTCCGCAGCTGTCGTAAACGTGTTTACAACAGCAGTGGATGTGTTTTATGGCAGCGTTTACAGTGGGGGAATCACCAGTCTGGTGCCCACAACTGTCTGAGGGAGCGTGACCCAGCCCCCGACTTACAAAGGCTGCTGACCCCTGCTATAGGGTGTGGCTCAGAACTTTCCTAGGTAGTTGCCTCAGGTGGCAGAGTTTGGGGATAGTAAATGTGTTGCTGTCTCATCACTGCCTCTTCCGTAGAAGGGTAAGCATGTTTGTGTGAAGGGAGTAGCACTGCTGCATACTTGCCTCTTCAGCCAGGATGAGTAACAGAAGAGTAGCAGGGCCACCACAAATTTAAAAGTAATCCAATGTTTGCTCTTCTCTGTCTTTGTCCTGGGACAGTGTTTCACCATGGTTTCCTTCTCCTCATGTAGAGATCTGTTCTCCGTACCACAAAGATAGTGAAGTACACTGAATTACTCTGAAGGGGGTGGGGAGAAAGGGGGGGGCAGGGAAGAGTGGCAGCAAAAGCAGTAACAATGAAAAGTGACAGCAGGCAATAGTAGCCAATGCACCCTGTGTACATTGTCCATTCAGGCCACTAAAGAAAAGAGGAAGGTTTAGGTGACCAAAAGTCAAGTCTCTATAGAACAGGTGATTTTATTGCATGCCAAGGAGGAGTTATTGAGAATCCCAGTGGACAGCTTTCCTGATTTCTCCTTCCCTTGTTTCTCTGCTCAGAACAAGAAGAGCTCCTCAAAGCCAGGCACTAAAAAAGTGGCTTGCTCTGCCTAGAGCTGACTTTGGTGGGAAGTGGCCTCCTAACCATCCTCCTTCTTCTCCAGCAAAGTGTTCATGTTGCCTTGGCTGCTGCCACAGGGAAAATGTTGACATGGCCTTAGCTGCTCCTACGGGCAAAACATTCACATGGTCTTGGCTACAGGCAAAACGTTCATGTGGCCTTGGCTGCTGCCACAGGCAAAATGTTGACGTGGCCTTGGCTGCTGCTACCTGCCACTACTTGTCCTTGGGAATGTATTCAAAGTAAATGACTTGGTGCCTCTTCCTGTCTTTGTCCTGGGAGACAATGTTGCTCTTCTCCATCTCCCCCTCAATGTCCTCCTGTGGGGAGTAGGGAGTGCCATTCTTCTGATGCCACCATCTTTTCTTATGTCAGTGGGCAGAGAAATGTCTCTTGCATTGTGGGACATAATAGCTGGGGGAGAAGACGCCTTACTTCCTACCTCAAACAGAGGTTGAGTTTGAGCCATCTCTGTGTAGCGGCTAATAGCGGCTAATACTTCCACTTTGGGTCATTTGGCTTACAGTATTTGCCAACCAGACCTACTCTTTGTCTGGGGTGTTCTTGAGCCAAAGAGTTTGCATACTTTCTTGGCAAATAACAACCTAAATGGAAGGACTTTGAGCATCCTAACTGGATAACACTTTCCCCCAAATTTCAAACATTTTTCTTCTACCTCTGAAGAATGGCTACAGTAGAGTGTGTTGTAAAGGGGGAAGAAAGCTAATAAGCCTGTGCACAAAAACCGATATAAGAACTTAAATTTAAAAACACAGTCCAGATTATTAAATGTTCTCAAAATGAGTTAGTTCATACATTTTTCAAAAAAGAATCATAATGCCTTCAGCACTCAAAAAATGAAGAGAATTGCCAGCTATTCAAGCTGGAATAGTCAAGAAAGAGTGCCTTTTTTAAGGGAGAGAGGGATTAAAATGCTCCTTTCTGCAGGGCACATAACTAAATTTTACACACACACCCCAAATAGATCTTTGAGAATAGATGGAAATCCAATAACCATATAAACTCAGCTGTACCTGGTTTATCATTCTTTCTTGTACTTGATGGGAATCTGTTCCATACATTTATAGCAGAGGCAGCAGTTGGTAATTCAGTGGGGTAAGATAATTTTCTTTTAGTTGCATTTGCAGTGACATAAACCACATTCAGTCTTCTAAAACATGACAGCCAGAAAATAAGATCTTTCTTGTCACTACCTAACAATGGCATTCAGTTGCAGCTCCAGTTCAGTAACTTTTGGAGATTTTAAATCTGAAACATAGCAGCATACTGATTGTTTGTTTTCCTTTCCACTTACTTGTGCTAATCACTTTACTTCAAAGTTATAGGGAGGCTGCTAGAGGACATACCTGCTTACTGGAGAAAAGAACAACTTTACCTTGCTTCACAGCAACTGAACATGATTTTGCACTTGGGCAATATTGCTTTTCTTATACATACTGTGACATGTGTGATGAGAAGGAAACAAGCCCATTGTTCCATAACAACCCCTGTTCCTCCACTGCAGCCATTTTCATTGTTGTGTGGAAGGGATTACCTGTAGGCTAGAAAGTGTTCAGACAGAAATATTAGGAACCCAGCTCTTCTCTTCTTACATTGTCTCTAGATTTATTTTAATATTTCTGATCCATTACATAAATTGCGCTAATCAGTATCCTACTTCCCATCCAAACAATCAACCAGTCTTTAACAACAGAATAGTTATTTGGGATTAGTCTTCCTTCAATCATCCTTTAGTTCAGGCACCCAAATGTTTTGAAATAAGTACTTCTCTCTCTTTTTTAAAAAAGGGATACCATGCAACTAATCCTAATTACTGTGTTAGTTGCCTACTTAATTTCTTTTATTTTGAAGACAAATGTTTAACTCAAATGTCTTATGAGACAGAGCACATAGACAAAGTTTGTCAAGGAAACATCAGATTCATCTTTGTGAACTACTTCACCCTATCATACTAATGTAACATTACTGTAGCATTTTTCACAGCAATATTTCTGTGCACTGAGCTCTACAGAATAAGCAAAATACACAACATTTAGTTATTTCTCTCACGTAAGTGAGTGGGCGGCATACAAATTCAAATATAATAATAATAAGGCTGATGATAGTGAAAAGATTGCCACATTATTAAGAAGTCTAGGTGTTATTCATCTTGAGACAATGCATAGGTAAATACCTTATTTAGCCTGGATTCTGAGCTTTCAGACTTGCTTATGACATAACTTAAAATCTATTTTAATAAAATAAATAAAAGCAATCCCAATGGTTCCAAACACATAGCCAGCTAGAAACAGAAAGGATCTGACAAAATCTTAAAAGCCTTGGAAAATTAAAAGGGTTTTTCCCCTGGTGCTGAAAACATACCAGATTCAGCACCAAGGAGAGGAACGTTTCTAAGGAAAGAATACAGTAGAACCCCACATAACAAAATAGCTCCGTTCCACGGAGCTCTTTGCTATGCGTTTTTTTCGCTATGTGGATCAAATGGACAATACCCCGCATAACAAAAAATGATTATTATATGGGGTTTACGTTAAATGGGGTATACCCCACTTAACGAAAACCCCGCATAATGAAAAAAAATAAATGTGTGGGGTATCGCGCAGAGCACACGAACGCTTCGTTGTATGAATTTTTCATTATACAAAGAATCCATTATATTGGGTTCCACTGTTCTAGGATCAGAGCTATGCCATTATGAAGCCACCATTGATTCCATTGCTTCACTTTGCTTAGTTGTAAGTCATCACATTCCTTGCTTTGACATTTTTAAAATTCCTTTTTATTTGTCAGTGTTACCTGCAATCATTGTGTGTGGAAAGTTACTTTCAAAAAGTTGTCAGTCACAATTATAGTGTCAAGCCCCCTAACATAGTTACTCTTTCAATTAACTTCAAATTACTTTTTAATTTTAGCAGCAACTTAAAGAGTTACTTGAGTTAGTTTAAAGGAGAAATATGAGAATACTGCAAGCTATTTGATGTAAAACATACCCTAAGGCAGGGGTGCCCAAACTTTTTGGGCCATAGGCTGGTCACGTAATTCAGGCGCCAGTCACTAAAGCCTGGGGGCCAAATCCAGCCAACGATGCCAATTCATCTGGCCCGCAAAGCCCTCATACGGGCGCATTTTACTTCTGCTTCCAGGAGCAATGAGGGATTCGTGGGCTGGATGAATTGTCATCAGGGGCTAGATCTGGCCCCTGGGCCATAGTTTGGGCACCCCTAAATAATGAGGCCACACTCACCCTGTTACTTTAAAAGTAGCTAAAACAGTTACACTTATAACATAAAAGAAGTTATCACTTGTTGTACTACAATTTAAATGTCACTTAATTATGCCTTAGTTACTGGAGAAGAAATTAATTACAAGTTACTTGTTATTTCTTATGCTTTGCTTCCAAGCTCTGGGTCCAGCAGACCTTTTGCTTAAAAAACCCAGCATAAGGACAAAGATTGTTCATTATATTGGTACTCAACTTATGTTTGGGTCAGGCTCTATAACAGAAGATGACTTATTATTTGAAAGAAATCCAGAGAACACTTCATTTGAGTCATGTGTCACCAATGAAGTGGGCCGGGCTAGCCTACTCCATCTGCTCATGGATTCGGTTTAACTCTTTAACTGAAGGTCCAAGTAAGACCCAAGAGATTTGAGCTTGGTGATCATAAATTTTATCAACCAACAAATAAGTTATAATCTTTGTGTCATTTATGTTTCAGGAGAACCATGTCCAGAGAATGGCAGAAGTCCAGGCTCTGTGTCCACCCACCACAGTTCTCCGAGAAGTGATTATGCCACATATGCGAACAGCAACCATGCTGGCTCAAGTAGTAATGCTACACCCCCAGAAGGCTTTGCTTCACACAGCTTGCAAACAAGTGATGTTGTTATCCATCGCAAAGAGAATGAAGGCTTTGGCTTCGTTATCATTAGCTCCTTGAACAGGCCTGAATCGGGATCTACGATAAGTAAGTGAAATATTTCTCCCAATTATTCTTCCAGCTTTTTATAAAAATGCAATGAAGCTTAATTTGTCAACTGCAACTGATATTTATTGTATAAGCAAAGAATTCAGCCTTTATAAAGCTGCCTTTTCTTAGAGTTCTTCTGATCCAAATATTTTTTCTTTTAAATTTCTGACATTAGTTATATAGAAAGTAGAACCTTTGAAATCACTGGAATTAGAGTTAATCATGAGTTATTTAAGTTGTAGGGTCTGAAATCCTATTGCACTTGGCATAACATATAGTTATGGCTACAGAGGTTTACAGGCAAGACCGTCTGTATGTCTAATTGTACAACTAGTTGCACAACTGTGCCTGAGGAGCTGCTTGCTAGATACAACTTTGCCTTGGTGCAAACAAACTTATATCTTCCTGCCATTTTGAGTTACACAGACATAGCTACCCAACAGGATTTTGCCAATTGATTTCAATTAATGTACTCTGTGTACATTCAATTAATGTACTCCTGCCAACCTAGCACTCCTGCCAACCTAGCAGTTCAAAAGCAAGAAATTGCAAGTAGATAAATAGGGACCACTTCGGTGGGAAGGTAAGAGCATTCCATGCACTCTAGTCATGCCTGCCACATGACCATGGAAACGTCTGCAGAAGCAGACATCGCAGGCTCTTCGGCTTTGAAACAGATGAGCACTGAACCCTAGAGTCAGATACGAGTGGCTTTCGAGCAAGGGAAACCTTTACCTTTATATTTACCTTTACTCTGTGGGTCTGCTGTTTCAGCAAGACAAAATAGTAATTATAATTATATATACATAAATTTAAGTTTGGAGTTACATAAGTTATTAGATAATATAAAATATGTTTATATTTTCCCCTTATCCTCCAAAATAATGTTTTGCAAATCGAACACACCAGGTTTTTAGGCATTACAATTTTTGATACTTGTGTTCCTATACATCATTTATTACAAAAATTCTATGATGGGAAGGATGTACAATGTCCACCCATAAGTCCTTAGTAATAACATATTCCATGGAATACATGATGGTGTTTGCCCCAAAGGTGACATGCAGGATAAGCATGAGGAACTTAAAACTGTAACATCAGTTTGGCGCTTAGAGAAAGTTGAAGAAACATTTGGCAAACATGGGGTGAGGAAGGAAACATGATAATTCAACCTTGTTAAGTTACTTTGAATGCAATGGTTCCATCTCACCATTTCTTCGGGAAGTATGAATGTTGTCTAATTTTGCTGTAGAAATTTGCTGTGGGTTTTTTGTTTTGCTTTTTCAGTTCCCTTGGTGACGGCATGATGTTTTAAGAAATTACTGGGACTGTTGCTGCTCCCAGAGGCCTTTTAAGAGGACCAGGCTGGATGACACCATTGGATGCAATCAAGAGAAAACTAAGTGAGCTTAAATTTAGCTGAAATCAATGAGATTTAAGTTTGTAGATAAGCACTTGAGTCCCATTGATTTTACCATTCACTTTCTCTGGATTGTGCCCACTGTATTTCAGCACTCACCCGATTCCCTCCATCTTTAAGTCCTGACTCTGCCTTTCTGGAGAAACTTCCCAATTTATGGTGGCTATTATGTCCATCATTCCTCTCTCATTTTATTAAGAACAGAGTGTGGCTTTCTGCATAAAAGAGCCATAGGCTTCAAAATTATAAGCAGTTTGTCATTAATACTCTTTTGAAATTGTGTTTAGCTGTTGAAAAATAGTCTGAAGTGATTATTCTCCCCTTACACACATACAAACAGAAAGGAAAATTCTAGTAAAAAAAAACTTTAGTGTTAATAGCTGTAAGCAACAGCATGTCAGAGGATATGAATGACTATCCGAATAACTAGTTAATCAAGAACAGAAAGGAAGGGAAGAGTTTGGCCATAAAATGGCTGCAGGTCATTTTACAAGATGTACATTGACTGCAGTGGCTCAAGTGGCTATGACGCTGACTGGAAGGCGAGAAGTCAGCAGTTCGATTCCCAAGTACTGCAGGACGGAATGAGCTCCCGTCTTTGTCCCAGCTCTTGCCAACCTAGCAATTTGAAAGCAAGAAATTGCAAGTAGATAAATAGGGACCACTTCGGTGGGAAGGTAAGCAGCATTCCGTGTGCTCCGGTGTCTAGTCATGCCTGCCACATGACCATGAAATATGTTTGCTGAAGCAGACAGCGCTGGCTCTTCAGCTTTGAAACAGAGATGAGCACTGAACCCTAGAGTCGGATATGACTGGCTTTCGTGCAAGGGAAACCTTTACCTTTACCTTCATTTTACAAGATGATTACAGGATGTAATCAGGATATTGGTACTTATTTTCACCTATGGTGTGTATGTGATGAGATTCAGAAACCCTGGAAATTAGTTTTTAAAGAAATGAATAGAAATTCTAAAAAAAATAAAAAATATGTCCAACAATTGATGGTATAAAGAAATTTGAAATTTGGCTATCAATAACAAATTAACATGTGAAATCAAAGCAAAAAAAATATTAAAAGTGAATAATTTAATGAAATATATGGAGACTTTATAGAAGTTGAAAGAGAAAGATCAGGTTCCAGTTTAATGATAATGATAATTTTTAAAAAGCAATCAGGTGATCTGATTACTATGAGGGGGGGGGGAGTGAACCAACATGCCCCTGCAACACTGAACAGCTGGGCAAAGGCCCATCTGATGAATCCCTTTGTTTCAGTTTCAGTTTGCCTTTTGTTTTAAAAACTGCAATGTTATTAATTATTGACATACACTACATAGAGAACTATAGTACAGTACATGCAAAAAATGGGTGTTTTTTTAATGCACATGCATGCAAGCGTACATACACCCTTTGCTCATCTGGTAATGTCTGATCTTTACCTCCTGTATAAAAGCGATACAAGAAAATAGCAAAGGACTGTTAAGGGAAATACCTACAGAATAGATAAAAATACACTGTACAGTACAATACTTGTAAAAGTGAGAAACTATTTGTCAGTGACACCAGCTTGTAATGAGCAGTGCTGTTTGGGGACATGTGTTATTAACTGGAGCTCAGGATCAGTTTAGTGATTTCTTGTCAAGAGGTTGAATGGTTGGTTGGTTGGATTGTTTGTTCGTTCGTTTGTTCATTAGTGGGGCAAAGCAAGTAAGAAACATAAATTTGTGTATCATGCCCAATATTTCTCTGGGCTTTCTGCAAGTGAATGTTGAGGAAACCAAACGTATCATGGTAATCATAAAATACTGTTTGTAATTGTTGTTACATTTAATCATAGCTGTCAAGTGTCCCATATTGGCAGGGGACCTCCCGTATTTTACCCTCTTTCCCGGTGTCCTCCTGTATTAGGAAGACTGTAGATAGATAGATAGATAGATAGATAGATAGATAGATAGATAGATAGATAGATAGATAGATCTTTATTGTCATTGTCCTGCACAGAACAACGAGATTGGGGGGAAAAACACTTAACAACCCAACAAAACCTAAACAAAATACAACTATGCAAAATTATCAACATACTCCCACCCCACATATACACATTTAAGCCCTAAAAGCTCTAAAACTCTAAAACCTCTAAAACTCTAAAACCCTAAAAACTCTAAAAACTATATACAGAAGCTCCCTCATAGACTGCATTGCACTGCATTCAAAGCCAGAACCGCTTTTGGGTAGAAACTATTTCTCAAGCGGCTGGTCCTGGTCTTTATGACCCTATACCTTCTTCTAGAAGGCAGAAGCTGAAAGAGATCATTTCCGGGGTGTGTACTATCTTGCTCAATCTCTACAGCTTTCTTATAACACCTGGTGGCATAGATTTGATATAGAGTGGGAAGAGTACGCCCGATTATCCCCTCTGCTGTCTTTATGACCCTGGACAGCATTGTTCTTTCCCTCGCTATACAACTCCCAAACCATACACACAGACCATAGGTTAACACACTCTCTATGGTACAGTGGTAGAATGCCAACAGCAGGTCCTTTGAAAGATTGTTCTTCCTGAGGATTCTCAAGAAGTATAACCTCTGCTGTGCTCTTTTCATCAGATCTTTGGTGTTTGCTCCCCATGTTAGATCATCCCCATGTTAGACCATTCCCAGAAATTGAAACACCGAGACCTGTTCCACACAATTCCCTTCAATAATAAGTGGCTGGATGTTCAATTTGCATTTTCTAAAGTCCACAATGATCTCTTTTGTCTTTTTTACATTGAGGAATAAATTGTTTTCCCTACACCACTCCATCAGCATCTCAACCTCCTTCCTGTAAGCCGACTCCCCCTCCCCAGCAGTAATCAGACCCACCACCATTGTGTCATCTGCAAACTTGATGATCTTATTGCTGGAGTAACTGGGAACACAATCATGTGTGTAAAGCGTGTACAGAAGCAGGCTCAGCACACACCCCTGCGGCATCCCCGTACTTATACTGAGATCCGCAGAGACATGAGAGCCAATCTTGACCCGTTGGGAACGATCTTAGTAATGCCCTAATGCCACCACTGGAGGGCTGCACAGGATAAGCATAGCTGTCAAGTTTCCTGTTTTGTCCGGGGAAATTTCCCTTACTTTCAAATCCAAAACTTGACAGGTATGCATTTAATCTTCCATCAAACCATGCAGAAACTATGAGAGTTGAAGGAAGTTAGAATGCCCGGGAGGCTCCGAAAATGCCGCCGGAGCCGCAGCCGCGCTCTCCCCGCCCCCACCACCGGCGGGGAGATAAAGGGAGCCTCCCGTGGCCCGGGAGGCTCCGAAAACGCCGCCGGAGCCGCAGCCGCAGCCGCGTGCCCTCCCGGCCCTTTGTTCCTCCTGGAGGTTGACTAGGGCGGGTAGTTTTTTGACTTTTTTTTTTTGACTTTGATTATTCTTGTGGTGGCTTTATTGTACCTGGACATGTGGGGTTTTTGAAAAGATGTGTTTTGATGCTTGTTGTTGGAGGGTTGGAGGGTTGATATGGTATTATTGTATTATTGTTTTTTTCCCCTGTAATTGTAATGATTAATTATTGTGTTTTTGCATAATTTATTGTAACAGTATGTATCTTAATATGTTGTTAGCCGCTCTGAGTCGGCCGTGGGTTGAGTGGAGCGGGAGATAAATTTAAATAATAAATAAATAAATAAATAAATGCTGTGGAAAATGTAAGGAAATTTTTATCCTTTGCTGATATGCTCAGACAGAATGCTCCATGCTTCACCTAAAAGGCATCTCTGTGCAAATATTTATTTATGTGGTAGTTGTGGTTATAGGTTCCTAGATAGTTAGTTGAGTAATACGCTGTAGAGCCAGAAGTCAGGAGTTCAATGTCCCACTCTTCTGCAGTGATTCTTTTCCCCTCCCCACTTTTTTTAAAATGGAGGGTCAGAAAAGTTACCAGTGTTTGTTACTTACTTGAGTTCCACAGTGGAAAGACAGGATATAAATTAATATGCCCAGATCAAATCAACAAAGTATTTCAGGCATTTGTAGCAGAAACAGCCTATTCTACATTTTTGTTGTTGAGAATAAGAAGTCAAGGGTTGTCTGATCTTCTGAATTTTTATTCAGACAGGGTCTTTTCCCCTGGTAATATGCTCCAGAGTCTTTAGAAATTGGCTTTGAAGTTCCCCTGAATTTCAGAAGCAGTTTGAAATGCAGTGGGAGGCAAGGAAGTACTCTGTCAGAGAATGAATGGATAAAAACAAGTCCCTTGGTACTTCCAGAACTCATTGCAAACCTCTCTAGAGGGGAACCCATACCTGGAGCTGCCAGTTCACATAAATTAGCGGCTTAAAGTCTCATACTGTATGGAATGACCGCGGGAGACTGGGCTAATGCAGAGAAGTGATTCATTAGCTAATGAAATACGCACAAAGTCACTTTTAATGTAGAAGACTGCAATTTAAACCATCCATATCCTCATTCCAAATGTGTAGAAAGGGGCACAGGGTGCCTTCCTCAAGCAACTGATGACTGAGATGGAGAATTCATGGAGTGCGGACAACTGCAGGTTGTGTCCATGCAACTTCTGCCTAGAAGGCATTCAGAGGGTGGAAGTCAGCATGTGGGGAGTCCTCTGCTCCTTCCTACATGAGAAGGGAAATCTTTAGGTCTCCAGGCACTTTTCCCTGCATGAGAGGTCACTCTGGCTCTGCTACAGCTTGCGGTGGCAAGGAACATAATCCCAGCACCATCCCAAAGTCCTGCATGAAAGGAAGTAAAATCACGGTGCCGTGGTAAGGGTGCCCATCCCTTTGGTTACCAGAAATAAGGATGTAGTGTGGCATAGGTGGCAGCAGTGGCAACTAGGACTACACTGTAGGTGGCAGTCCACCCACTCCCAGGGAAAGACGGGAAGAAGGAAATTCTGGCCACTACCTGAGACAGGTTTTTGCCATAACATGCTTGGCCCTGAGGTTTCTCAAATCCAGGAACCATAGGAACCATGTCAAAGGAGAAGAAATATCTCCTTATTGCTGCTCCTGCACAAGGTGGAAAAAGAGAAATTTTGGTGGCCAGTCGGCATTTCTTTATCCTTATAATCCCTGATAAGGAAGGCAATGGGCATGGTGATCCTAGTGTCCTTTTGTGGAGGACCTCCAAGGTGGGAATTAATGAAGTAACCTACTGTGGAAAGATGGATCAAGCTGTGGAAGGGCTGTACCAGGGCTGCCAGGTGAGCCGTGGCATTGAGTCAGACACCCTTGCCACCCACCACCTGAAGTATCTAACTCCCTCAGGCCTTCAACTCCCATCGTTCCCAGCCTGGAAGTTATGACCAGACAAGTGTTTCCCCAGTGTCTTTAAACCGGGTGTTCTCAACCTTTTAAAGCCGGGGGCTGGGTCACGTTCCCTCAGACAGCTTCAGGGGCCGGATGGCCATTTTGCCCTTCCTCCAACACAAAGAACTTCCTGGTGTGGTGGAGGCAGTGGGGGGGGGCAAATAAATGGTGTTGTGGGCTGCATCTGGCCCATGGGCCACAGGTTGAGAACCCCTGCTTTAAACCAACTCCAGTGGCTTCAGCCAGTCCCTTTTAGAAAGCATGAACTGTATTCTTTTGAAAACACCAGTACTGTACTGTACTCTGAAAATCTATTGTTATCAGGGGAACAGCTAGGCTAGATGCTTTCTCCTTGTCTTCTTGGGATGATTTTTTAAAATTAGTTTGTAAATTTTGACATTAGAATAAGTTACAGTAAATAGAGCACTGTATGAACAAGACTGAAATTTCACATCACATGCAGTTTTGTGTGTGTTTCCCTTCACATTTCTTTCATACTAAAACTAAAGGTGGCTATAGAGCAGGGATTCTCAACCTGCAGCTCGTGGGCCACATGCTGCCCACAGCACCATTTCATGCAGGGGCCCCACTCCCTCCACCACACCAGGAAATGCCATGTGGTTGGGGAAGGGTAAAATAGCTGTCCGGCCCCCAAAGCTGTCTGAGGGAGTGTGACCTGACCCCTGGCTTTAAAGGTTGAGAACTCCTGCTTTAGAGATTGTGGAGGAGAGGAGGAGGAAATGCTTAATTCCAGACATTTAATTGTTCAAAAAGACCCTTCCATTCTTTTTTTTTCTTTCACCCTTAAGTTCGCTGGAACAGTTAAGGATCCTGTCATTATTTTTCTACCTGCAGAGAAAAAAACAGCTGAGAGGCAGAGGGAACTGAATGAGCAAAATGGCCAGAAGAGAAGGGATTAAGCACCAATCCTTCTTTCTGTTCCTCCTGATTTTCTCTTTTGTACTGTCTAGCAATTATCTAGTTCTAGTGCAAAATGCTGTGCGCCCAGTGCCTCTATATATACTTCCCTTGAGTTTTATGGCTTACAAACACAACTGTTTGGTGTGTGTTTTGGGGGTGCCTCAGAATGAAACCTCCATTACTTTTGCACTCCATTGCATTTCACTGTAATTGCTCCTCATAGCTTGAAACCAACCAGTCCTGGCAATATTTGGAAGAAAAACAATGGCTATAGTCAGGTTAATTGAGCATTTTAAGCCTGAGACAGAACAGGACAAAGGGAGGCTGGGCTGATTAAAATCAGTACCTCATTTGGTTACTATAGGTCATTTCTCTTCTCCAATACATCTTTTATAACTCAATTCCTGGCATAAATCAGTTTATCCTCTTGATTTGTGAGGGGAGGAGGTTATTAAAATCAAGTAATTTTCAAATGTCCATTCAGGCTTAGAAATGTCTGGTCAACACCAGATGAAGTCTGTCTGGTATTTGTTTGTCCTTGAACAAAGAAGTGGATTCTACTAAACCAGAGCCTTAAATCAAAGTGGAGTTTGCTTAATTAAAAGCGCTTTTAAAAGTATGGCATGAGTAATTAATGAGAAGGAGTTAATTCTGTGCTAAAAGCTTATATATGTTGTTATCTTAGAAGAATGCAGGATGGAAGCGCCCTTTGTTTGCAAAATTGTAGTTTATTAGCAAATTTGAGAAGTCACATTTGACATTGATTCGGGAGATTTTCTCAAGATTGGATGGAAACTATGGTGAAAAGTCAGGGCCATTTCAAACGTGACATTTTCATTTTAAGCTAATATTTAGCATCAAGGGGTTTTAAACCCGGCTGTATAAAAATAAATAACTTTAAAGCTGATATTCAGACTAATTTCTTTTTACCAACCTTGGATTGTTTCCAAAAGTTCCCTTACTCCGTTTAGAAGAAGGAGCATTTTCTGTGTCAGGAAACTCTTTCTTTTGGAGAAAGGGGTCTTCTTAATAGAACAGGTCTTAATAGGTCTTCTGTCCTGGTGAAATAATTTCAGTCATTTTAAGATTATGTCATTCTTGAAGACAAAGGATGCAAACCTGCTGTGGCAACACCTGTAGAAGTACTATAGCCCTTATTTTGCCTGCTATGTCACTGCTACACTATAGCTTGCTGCAAGCTTGACCCTTTTGTGACATTAGGCAAAGAGGGGCAGTCACCTCAAAAGCCAGAGTTTGAAGCAAGGGATTAGTGACAGAGTGCTACAGGGGCAAAGCCTTGGGTACTGTGCCCATCCTAAGCACTGTACAAAAATCTGCTGCCCTTGAGTATAATGGGGGACACTCTCCAGATGTTGTTGACATGTGACATGTTGTTGACATGTGAGGCAAGCATCAGTCCAGCCATGAAGTCTCACTCCCATGTCTGATGAAGTGGACCTGATCCACAAAAGCTAACATCACCACCCAGAGTGGGATACCACCCTAATGGGTGGTAAAGAAATGCAATAAATAAATAGAAGTTAGTCTTTAAAGTCCCAAAACATGTTTTTTGTTTGCTCTCTGATATGCCTGAAACACAGACTAACACGGCTACTATTTTTTAAAAAATCATCTTAGGAGGTGTCTGCAATATTTGGCAGCAGTATTTTTTTTGTCTCAAAGCAGTGTTAGTGTACTGACCTGGAGTGATATCCCAAAGTATCTCACCTGTGGTTAGTTGTCTGTTCTTACTTGAAACCTCCCATTCATGTCACCCTTGACAGGAAAGAGCAGAAAGTTCTCATAAAGTTCTTTTATTGGCAAACTTTGTTTCAGAGCCAGCACTTAAAGGGCATTTGCATTTCTGGCCTTCTAATTCACTTTCAGCCAATTACATGAACGACAAATACATAAATGGTGAAGATATGACTGCAGGAATAAAAGGAAAATTTATCTGGGTTTATTTTCAAAAAGAAGAGTCAGTTATAAGAAATGTCATGGTTTCCAAATGACTGTTGGTCCTTTATCTTGTTATCTGCAATAGCTCCAATAAACGCATGGCTTATGTTACCAAGCATATACTATAAATTTCTCTATTCCAGCTGTACCCCATAAAATAGGCCGGATAATTGAAGGAAGTCCTGCTGATCGCTGTGCAAAACTGAAAGTTGGAGACCGGATCTTAGCTGTGAATGGCCAGTCTATTATTAACATGCCTCATGCAGATATCGTGAAGCTAATTAAAGATGCTGGTCTTAGTGTAACTCTTCGCATCATTCCTCAGGAGGGTAAGTAATTGACCCTTAAAACCCAGAAGGCAAATCGAAGTAGCAACCAATTAATCTGAACTGCGCCCTTGGGAAAGTCAGGAAGTTGTTATATGGGCAGTCAAGTGCAGGGTATTATATAAATGTTACTGCTAGATCCCTGCAGACTTTGCTAGAAGAAAGTCTGAGCCCTTCAAAAGCACTTCAGATGGCACACAGTATATTTGATCCACCAGCAAAAACTTGATGGTGCACTTTAGGGTCTGTTCCTTTGCCTCATGGGAGAACTAACATTATGCAGCAGTTGGGAATAATCACTAACAGCCTTTGTTCGGTCTTCACCCCATTTTACATGATTGTAGTTCTATTGATGTCAGTTAATGCACTTGGCTATTTTTACAGGGTCTTTTCTGCCCTCAATTGTATAGTGGAGAACAGACTCCGAGCAAGAACAGTCTAACAGATTGACTTGAGCTTTGGGGGAAAAATGTCCTCCTTATACAGATGTCAGATGTGAATCCTGATTTCATGATCTTTGAGTTTACATTTACTAAGTCCAGAATAAGTTATGTTCTTATTCCCTTCCCAGGAGAAATGAAATTTTACAATTTTTTTCCTCACTTCTCCATTTACAGTTTTTGTAATTTTGTTATTTTTTAAAATGAGTGAAAACATTAACATTTGTGATTATTTGCATTTTTTGGTCTCAGCTCAGTACTAATAAGGACTGGGTTGAGATTAAGTTATATTTAGTTCCCTTTGAAATATGTGTGAAAAAGTAGCCATGGATTAAATTCCACTGAGTTCAAAAGATATGATATTCAATGTGAATAGTCTGTGTACAACACGATGATAGCTTTGCCACCATGTACAACAAAAAGATCCCATTTGAGTTGGCAGGCTTGAGGGTTCCCACAACAAATGATCAGTCTCGTGGTTTGTTTTTATACTTTTACCACTCATTGGCTAAAATCCTATTAGTGTTTCCAAATGACTACATTTTAAATTAAAAAAAACACATTTCCCCCCTCCCTGTCCCAAGGTCCCCACAGATCCCAAATAATCCCTTTCATTGTGGGGAACCCATTGGGTTTTTCAGGACAGAGGGAAGAAATGTTTAATTACAGACCAACCCATGTAGTTGAGCAGGCTGGTCACGTGGTTCCTCCCACCAGAAGCAGAAATAAAATGCACCTGCACATGCACATAATGCTGCTGTAAATCACCCATGGATGATGTCAGGGCTGTAGCCAGGATTCTAGATTGGGGGGGGGGGGGTTCAGGAGGGGCAACAATGTCACACATATATATATAACATTGGCATCCCGGGGTGGGGTGGGGGGTGGGCTGTTAGCTCAGGATGGTTTTTGCCCCTCCCCCCGGGGCCCCTCTGGTTACGGCCCTGGCTGACGTTAATACATTTTCAACAGCCACGGTGCATTCATGGCAGTGTTTTGCGCATGCCCGGGGGCATTTAACTTCCACTTCTGGGAGTGGCGCAGGCAGTGCGGGCCAGATTTTTGGTGCCGCAGGCCATATTTAAGGCACCCCTGCTCTAATGCTCTGAAACTTGTTATACTGAACACCTTTCCTCTGCTGTCACCTAGCAGCCTAGTCTACTAGCTTCACAGCCTGCTAAAAACCAAGGCCTGGTCTACTGCCATTTTTTCCTCTGTGCTCTGGATGCTATTGTGCCCATATTTTAGAGATGTGGGCCTGAACACACTGATTTGTCTTACTGAAATAAGCCCGGTGAGTACTTGGATAGGACACTGCCACCATCTCCATGAAAGGCTTGAAAGGAATCCTGCGTGGAGTCCTTGTAAATCCATTTCTTCCAGTCAAAATTGGCGATTTGGGGCTGAATGAGACAGTGTTCTGACTCAGCACAAGGTATGCTTTTAAAGCCATTTAAAGTTCAGTCTTTGTCACTGTGAATAACATATAACTTTCTTGTAGTGAGGATTTTCCTAAATTCTCTCAGACATGAGAAGACATTTCCCATGTATTAAATGTCCTTTTGTTTCAGCCTTCCGATCCCCTTTGTTCTGTTCCGCAGAGCTGAACAGTCCAGCTTCCGCACCCAGCTCAGAGAAACAGAGCCCCATGGCACAACAGCACAGTCCCATGGCTCAGCAAAGTCCCCTATCACAGCAGAGTCCAGTAGCACAGCAGAGCCCTGTAGCACAGTCAACACCTCCACAGCCACTCCAGACTCAAGGACATGAAAACAGGTAAGGAAAGAACAACCATATACACCATAAAGAGTGTCAGAAAGATGTGCACGTGTAAGACCATGATAGAGAACCAGTGTGGTCTGGTGTTTAGAGTATTGGACTCAGGACCACCATCAGAAATTTCTGGGCCCCATACTGAGCAAATCTATTGCCACACACACCATACCTGTCAGGTTTTGGATTTGAAAATAAGGGAAATTTTGACCACACCCCTCTGTGGGTGTGGCCAAATCTGTGGGCGTGGCCAAATATACCCATGTGACTTGCTGGGCTCTAGTCATGCCTGCCACATGGCCATGAAAATGTCTGCAAACACAGACAGCACTGGCTCTTTGGCTGTAAATAGAGATGAGCACTGCACCCTAGAGTTGGATATGACTGGCAGATTTTACTTTCTTAGGATCAAAGATCTCTGCAGATGGTGATTGCAGCCATGAAATAAAAAGGTGACTGATGCTTGGGAAACAAGCTATGAGAAACCTGGGGAACATAGTTAAAAGTAGAGGCATCACCTTGCAAACAAAAAATTTCATAGTCAAAGCAATGGTATTCCCAGTGGTAATGTATGGGTGTGAGAGTTGGACCATTAGGAAAGCTGAGCACAGAAAAATAGATGCCTTTGAAATGTGGTGTTAGAAATAGGTTGATCCTAGAAGAAATCAACCATGACTGCTCATTAAAGGTCAAATAGTAAAAATGACACTAAAGTACTTTGGACATCAAATGAGAAGAGAGGATTCACTTGAGGAAGCCTTGATGCTGGGAAAGGTGGAAGACAAAAGAAGGGGGTGGCCAAAAATAAGATGGCTAGATGGTGTTGTAGATGCAATGGGCACAAAGCTGTGTGGGCCAAAGAACCCTTTCCCCATCTTCTTGGGGGACTTTTGTTTTGTTTTCTTTCTTGTTTACTCAGTGGCTTAAGTGACTAAGATGCTGACTGGGAGGCAGAAGGTCAGCAGTTGAATTCCCGAGTACTGCAGGACGGAATGAGCTCCCGTCTTTGTCCCAACTCCTGCCATCCTAGCAGTTTGAAAGCAAGAAATTGCAAGTAGATAAATAGGGACCACTTTGGTGGGAAGGTAACAGCGTTCCGTGTGCTCTGGTGTCTAGTCCTGCCTGCCACATGACCACAGAAACGTCTGCAGACACAGACAACGCTGGCTCTTCGGCTTTGAAACAGAGATGAGCACTGAACCCTAGAGTCGGATACGATTGGCTTTTGAGCAAGGGCGACCCTTTACCTAACTCAGATCCCCTTACACAACCGTGCAAGCACACTGGATCTATGAGCTCTGATAATTCTCCCCATGTATTTTGGATCTGCTCTCTCGTACAAAAAGCAGCTTCTTGCTCTAAAAATTGGCCGCTGTAGGAATCTATGACTGTGATGCCGAACCTTGGCACTCTAGATACACTCCCTTTTGAGCAAGGGAAACCTTTACCTTTAGCATATAGTGATCAAGCACCATCCCCCCACCCCTCCCAAGTTAACTCTAGAACAGAAACGGAACATCCCCCCTCTCTCTCTCTCATATAGTGATCAAGCACCATCTCCCACCCCCCACCCCTCCCAAGTTAACTCTAGAACAGAAACGGAACCCCCCTCTCTCTCATATAGTGATCAAGCACCATCCCCCATCCCTCCCAAGTTAACTCTAGAACAGAAATGGAAACCCCCCCTCTCTCATATAGTGATCCAGCACCTTGCCTCACCCCCACTCCTCCCAAATTAACTCTAGAACAGAAATGGAACACCCCGTCTCTATCTCTCATATAGTGATCAAGCACCATCTCCCATCCCCACCCGCACCCACCCCCACCCCTCCCGTTAACTCTAGAACTCTAGAAACGGAAGCCTCCCTCCAGGCAGGAGGCAGGGTAGAAACAGCTCAATAAAGCATGAGAGTGAGAGAGAAGTCTCTGCCCCCAGACCAAAAGCTGATTTGCCCCTGCATATATGAAATATTGTTCACCTCTAGAGTAGACTCCCGTCCCTCCCAGCATGGTGGCTCCAACCAGCTCAGCAGCAGAAACGAAGCCTCCATATTGGCCATGTGGCAGGAGGAAAATGAAAGAGGAACGGCCCCCCACACACACACCTTCTCTCTCTCCCCTTCCACAAGCGAAAAGCCTGCCACACAGCGACCTCTGATAGCCAGAAAAACATACTGCAGCTTCGCCTGTGAGGGTTCTGGTCAGGATTTTTTTTAAAAAATTAAGGGTTATTACGGGGAAATAAATAAAACAGGAGGGGGCGGGAAGAGGGGTAAAAATAAGGGGTTTTCCTGGGGAAAACAGGATAGTTGACAGGTATGACACACAAACATACACACACACACACACACACACACACACACACATATGACAGGGGCCGCCGCCGGCAGGGCCCCTATCAGCTCCGGCCCTATACGGCAGTACTGGTACTACTACCATGATGGCAACCCTGGTTGAACTAGTATTCCAAAGACCAGGGTTCAAATTGCCTTTTGTCCATTGATGCTAAATGATTCCCCTTGGGCCACACTTTGTATGCATACAACTGGAGTAGAGTTCTTTTTGTAAACCAACAGTACCTCCCTTTTGTGGAGAGTGAGGGAAAGGAAGTTTCACCACTTCCTTCTTCTTTATGCAGACACCAACATCATTTTGGTAAACCCCAAAAAACGTTGGATGTCCTTCACTCGATGGGGGGTGCCCAACAACACAGGGCCTCAATTTTGTGTGGGTCCATGGCGATACCCTCAGGAGAAATGACATGGCCAAGGTACTCGATGGAAGTCCGGAAGAAGAAGCATTTCTCCAGCTTGGCATAGAGCTGGTGCTCCCGCAGGTGCTGTAGGACAAGGCGGACCTGCTGAACATGCTCCACCCGGGATCTGGAGTAGACCAGGATGTCGTCCAGGTAGATCACCACAAAACGGTCGCGCACATCCCGGAACATGTTGTTCATGAAGTGCTGGAAAACTGTGGGGGCGTTGGTCAAACCAAACGGCATCACGGTGTACTCGAAATGGCCGTAGTGGGTGCTGAAGGCCGCCTTCCAGTCATCCCCCACCCGCATCTGCACCAGGTTGTAGGCCCCTCGCAAGTCAAGCTTGGTGAATATGGTGGCCTCCTGCAGACTCTCCATGAGTTCTGAGATGAGCGGTAGGGGGTACCGGTTCCGCACCATGATGGCATTGAGCCCGCGGTAGTCACAGGACAAACACAGGTCCCCTATCTTCTTCTTTACGAAGAGCACCGGGGCCAAGGGGGGAATACGAGGGCCAGATAAACCCTCGGGCCAGGTTTTTGTCCAGGAAGTCCCGCAAGGTGGCCAGCTCGGGTCCTGACATAGGGTACAAGCGCCCCACCAGCAGCGGCGTGTCAGGCTTGAGGTCCACAGGACAGTCATAGGGCCAGTGCGGGGGCAAACGGTCCGCCTCACGTGCACTGAACACATCTGCAAAGTCGGACAGCTCGCGGGGCAAGGAGACTGCAGGGAAGGAGACCTCCTAGCTGGCGCAAGTGTGGCGGATGTGGTCGATGCACTGCAAGGCCGGGAAGGCGATGGCATTCCGTGACCACGCTACCTGAGGGTCATGGGCCCGGAGCCAGGCCATGCCTAGGACCAGAGGGAAACGGAGGTCTGCAATTATGTAAAACTGAATTGCTTCTTCATGTGCCCCAATGGCCAGGCGCCAAGGTTGGGAGGCCTTTGTGAAGGGCCCCGACACGAGTTCCCGCCCATCAATAGTTTCTACCTGCAACGGCAGGTCGACTGGGGCCAGGGGAATCCCAAAGTGGGCCACAAAAGCCTGGTCCATGAAGTTGGTCGTGGCTCCCAAATCCACCAGCACATGTGCCGGAATCCCCTCGGGCCGCCCGGAGACAAGGATCCGAGTGTCCAACACCAGGTGCCGGGTGGACCCAGGCTCCATGTTGGTGGACTCTGGTGAGGGCGTTGTGTGTGCCCGGCTGAGGGTTTCCCCTAGGCCGGGCTGACCCCATTTCCCGGCTGGCTGGGCTGAGAACCGGAGCTGGATGTGGGCACACCACCACCCTTCTGGGGGCAGGAGGTGGCAAAGTGTCCGGGTTCCCCACAATACAGACACAGATCCCCGCCACCACGGCACGCCCACTCCTGGGCCGTCAGATGGGGCCGGGTCGCCCCAAGCTCCATCGGCTCCTCAGCCGTCACCACGATCCACGGGGCGGGGTGGGGCGGGGTGTCACTGGTGCCAACCGTGGGGGCACGGGTACAGCCGACGGCTCCCGGGTGGTGTGCTGCGTCCGTCGGTGCTGAAGGCGTGCGTCGATGCAAAGGCATTGGACCACCATGGCGTCAAGGGTCAGGGGGACCTCCACCCAGACCAACTCATCCTGTAGTTCCTCAGACAGCCTGTCCTGGAAGGCATCCATCAGTGCCGCGTCATTCCACACTGAGTCCTGGCACAAAAGCCGAAACTCAGCGATGTATTCCTGCAGGGGGCACTTCCCTTGCCGGAGGTCCTTGATGCACCTGGCTGCCATCTGGGCCCGGATGGGGTCCTCATACATGTGGCCCAGGTAGTGCTGGAAGCCCTGGTAGTCCATCAGCAGTGGGCTGTTCTGGGTCAGCAAAGGTGTGGCCCACCGGGCGGGCAGGCCAGACAGAAGGCTGTTCACAAAACCCACCCTGGCCCGGTCGTCGGGGAAATCCTTGGGCTGTGCGGCCATAAACAATTGACATTGTCCCATGAATGCTGGAAACATCCCCAGTTGGCCAGAAAACCTATCAGGTATGGCCACTGGGCATTTCCAATGAGGAGGAGGGGCCGCAGGGGCGGCCAGCATGGCGACTTGGGCCGTCAGATGTGCCACTTGCTGCTGTAGTTGTTGGTTCGCCGCCTCCAGCTGTTGCAGCTCCTCCATCGTGCCAGCAACGTTGCCCTTTGGGGTGATGGACAAGATGTTCTGTCTCCCTCTCCCTCTTACTTTCCCCGCTGGGGAAACACTCACAGCACGGTATATCCAAGAGAAGTCCAAGTTCCATCCCAAAATCCAGTTCAGAGTTTCAATAAGCCGAGGAAACAAGCAAACAGGAGCAGGGACAGGGAAGCTCAAACTTTGTCCGTCACAGAGCCACACCCAGCGTTCTGGCTCCTTATATCCCCCCCCCCATGGAGTGTGGCCTGATGCTTCCTAATTACCTCCAGGCCCTCCTCTCTCTCTGCCTCTGCTGGAGACGCTTTGCCTTGCTCTGATGTCTGGTGTCAAGCCACGCCTCGTCACCAGAGCTGTCTGAGCTGCGGCTGCTGTCGAGGAACATCCTCTCCGTCAGACTGCTGCTGGAGTTCCAACGGAGGCTGAGGCAATGTCGGGGGGCACTCCTGGGGAGGGGGTCCTGCCAGCTCCTCCCCCTCATCCTCAGAGTCCTCATACCCAAGGTAGGCCGGTTCAGGGGCCAGAGCTGGGCCGGGGGCCAGACTCGCAACACCAGTGCTTTCATTTGCCAATGATCAAAATAGTATTGTCATATTAGACCTCGACCCAACATAGGGATGCCATACGTAACGGAAAACTGGGAATTTAATAGGGTGAACCTGTCCCGGCCCGGTTCCAAAAAAACATTTTAAATTCCCGCTTATCAGACCAAGGGGGTTTGAAGGGGGAAAATGCACTTTTTTTTCTTGCAATAGAGCTGTGCTTCTATTGAACTGACCAGCAGGTGGTGCAGCAATAGTAGCTTGGTGGCTAAGGAAGACAGCAAAAAAAAAAAAAACACGGCATTTTATTGCCACCTCTATTGAAGTCACGGCAGCAACAGCTTACAGAATGAGCTCCCGTCTTTGTCCCAGCTCCTGCAAACCTAGCAGTTTGAAGGCAAGAAATTGCAAGTAGATAAATAGGGACCACTTCGGGGAGAAGGTAAGCAGCGCTCCATGCGCTCCGGTGTCTAGTCATGCCTGCCACATGACCACAGAATACGTCTGCAGGAGCAGACAGCGCTGGCTCTTTGGTTTTGAAACAGAGATAAGCACTGAACCCTAGAGTCGGATACGACTGTCTTTTGAGCCAGGGCAACATTTACTCCTGTGCCGTTTTGGGGGGAGGGAAATATGGCATCCCTAACCCAACAGTATATGACAATTTTAAAATTTCTAGACTATGTTACAGAAAGAACTAACTAGTTGTGGTTCAAGTACTGGATCCTATACGCCAGCTTTGTTTAACATGTCTACAAAGCTTCGGCTGCAGTTCTAAACACGTTGTCTTAATGAGGTACATCTCAGTAAAATTTATGGACTTTTGTGTAATATAATGGAAACTTTCCAGTTCTGCAGAATATTTATAAGCCTAGGCTCCGATCAGCATTAGGTGCGTCCAGTGGGAGCTATTGGTTTTTCATCAATGAGGTCCAGAATCCTAAGTGTGCAACTGGGTTGGTACCTTCCCAGCCACTCTCTGTCCACTGAAAATGATAAATAGAAGTTCAGAGAATTCCTGTTGATGGAATTGCTGAAGTGTCAGAAGAGGGGGGAAGGGGTCCTTCCAAATTAAAGGAAAGTCCTCCCACTCACTGAAGGCAGATCATGAATTTAATTCTACTTTTTTTTAAAAAGGAATGACTTTCAGTTAGCTGTGCTTATCAATCTTTGGTCCTCTTGGTGTTTTGGACTTCAGCTCCCAGAAGCCCTGACCAGCAAAGCCAACAGTCAGGGTTGCTGAATGCTGATGCCCTAGATATTTGGGGATTAAAGGATGAGAACCACAGCTTAGCACAAACTGGTTTCTTTGAGGGAAAAGCTTCAACTGGTCCCAAGGCATGATCTGAAGACACTTGGTAACCAGATTTTCTGAAGCTAAGAAAATCTGAGGCAGCTGGAAATAAGCAGGCTTTGATTAGTGTGGGAGGCTTCTTGGGGGTCTATTTTTATGTGTGCCCTCTAGAGTACCATGATGGAATAAACATGGGGCATACCTGTAAAATATAAATAAATAAGTATAATATTGAAAATTGGAGTTCTAGGAATTCATACTGGCCTGAGATTTTTCTGTCTCATCTCCAGCACAGTGTTACCAAATTCATACTATGTCTGTGGGACTCTGTTTTACAATCCAACAGTATGCATTTCATATAAGTACGTAACGGGGAAAAAAGAAAGGATTGTTATGGCCTGAGTATAACATTTCTTTTTTACTCAGTTATAGATCGGAGGTAAAAGCAAGGCAAGATGTGAAACCTGATATCCGACAGCCACCCTTTACAGACTATAGACAGCCTTCAACGGATTACAGGCAGCCTCCATTAGACTACAGACATCCTCCAGTGTTGGATTACCAGCAACCACCACCACTGGACTACAGGCAACCCCCTTTGATAGACTACAGGCAACATTCTCCTGACACCAGGCAATATCCTTTATCAGATTATAGACAGCCCCAGGTATTGGTTTACTTGTGTGTCTAGTTTTCATATTGCTTCTTCCATGACAGCAAAGTATTTTGCAATGAACGTTGTAGAAATTGGCAATTCTGAATTTAGCAGTTCAAGTGTGGTCTGACTCGATGGGAAGTGGATTCATATATATTTCATTCTGCACAGATTCATGTATAGGAATTTTTGGTGAGTGGATAATATTTAAAGCAATTGAAAAGGGTTCCAAAGAAGAATGAGAGGCTTTATGTTCCCCTTTAAGCCTATACTCCCCTTTAAGCGTCAAGATGTCAGCAGAAAGTAGCAGAAACTACTTACAGATAACAGGTAGTTCCCTTCTTTCAATAACAA
This sequence comes from Bradypodion ventrale, assembly GCA_035047345.1. NCBI lineage: Eukaryota > Metazoa > Chordata > Lepidosauria > Squamata > Chamaeleonidae > Bradypodion > Bradypodion ventrale. The sequence continues at coordinate 157,920,523 of JAWDJE010000005.1, read as the reverse complement.
AGTTATAAGTAAATCACTTCACAGTTGTAATTTAACGTTGGATAACTTCACTCATTTTGCAGTGTTAAATTTACTATTTTAAGTTACGTTTGTTATTTTTTAATTTTTAGACATACAATAAAAATACAACAAATCAAAATAATAACTACATACACCCCCTCCCACCCATGAAACCTTGAAATAAAATTGTGTTCTTACTTTTTCTCATATTTCACATGCTTCCATTCATCTCCCAGAAGACAATGTTTCCTGCACTGGCGTTATTTATTTATTTATTTTAATCATTTATACCCCGCTTTCCTCTCCCAAGGGAGACCCAAAGTGGTTCCCTTTCAGTAAAACACATTCCAAGAACTCTCTCCAAATATATTTAAATCTATTTTCTTTTGCCGTTCTTTTTTTAACCTTATTTCACTTGTCAGTTTTTCACTAATAGCAACATTCAAAATCTCATTAAATAATGGAGGAGTATCACACAAAAAGTGCCGTTTCATGCTGTGTCTCAAGCTGCTGTCTTCAAACCCTTTAGGAAACTGAAGATTAACTAACTAAAATAGTTCTTCATGAAAATTGTCATACTAAAGAGTTGCTTTTTGAAACTGGCAGCAATAATGATAATTGACTAATTCCAAGGGGAACTTTGAACTATAACTGAACCTAATTGATTCTTTAAAATAACTTTCTAGCTTCCACTATCGGTTTAATTGGGCTATTATGTTCAAAGTTACCATTCAAGACCCAGCGGGCTTTTGTGGCACAAAGATTGTTCACAGGCTGATGTGTCAATTCAGATTCCTCCTGGGTAGAGGTAACATGATTTCATGTAAGAGAGGGCAAGCACAGAATACGCTGACAACTCACCCAAGCTTCTAAGTCTTGAAAGTCCATAAAACAAAGAAGCAGCCATCATAGTTTTAGCACAACATGGGTTATTTATGCTAAAATTGTTTTTGCACATGTGCAGACTGTCAAACCATACAGATGATCTCTCATGCTCTCATAGTCGAGGAGAAAAACTTTGTGATTTCTTGTTCTCATACATAAGAGGAAATTTAATCCTTTCTGCACTAGCTTTCAGTTTGTTTTCAAGCATTATTTAATGTTAATGTTAAAATAAGTGTCTTATAACCACTTGCTCATACGTGAACCCTTAGATCTACTTCTGAAGCCCCTTTTCTGCCCCTCCCGCCATCTGTGAGGTGAATTTGGTGGGTGGGTGGGTGTGTTGCCTGTTGGTATCAGTCCAAGACCTTCCACATTGTCCATAGTTTTTGTCTATATATGTTTTTATCCTACTGGTCCTGGGTTCACTTTTAATAACCCCCTCTGTGTTTGGGATTTTATTGTTGTATAGTTTAATATGTATGTACTTGAACAGCAGTTCACCAGCAGTTCACCAATTGTTGCTTTAATGAGACTTTTCTGAGACCAAAAACAGGATCTAAATATATTAAAGAATCAAAGCCATGGGGTCTTTCATTTATTTGTTTTTAAAATGGCAGCAGCTGGTGCTGATATTACAAACATGCACTATAAATCCTTAGAAATTTTAAAACTAGCTTTCATTATACACGTGGTGAACCTTGGCACTCCAGATGTTCTTGGACTTCAATTCCCAGAAGCCCAAGCACTCTGTGAATCCACACAAATGGGTTTCCTGTGATCCACCTGGTCTGTGCTGCCCTTGTCGCTCCCAGAAGTGGAAGTAAAAGGCGCCTGTACGGTTAAGGCTGTTCTGAGTTAATCCTTCCTCCGCACAGGCGCATTTTACTTCCGCTTCTGGGAGCAGCCAGAGCAGCGAGGGCCAGATGAATCGCAGTAAACCCACTCGTGTGGATTCACAGGGTGCTTGGGCTTCTGGGAATTGAAGTCCAAGAACATCTTGAGTGCCAAGGTTCGCAATCACCGCATTATACCATACAAGAAGTGATATTTGGCAGACTAAACTCCCACTGCAACACATGCAACACCTTCTGCATGTATAACATAGTTCTGTTGGCTGACCATAATTATTTTTTTAAAAAAAACTCTTAAGAAAACCATTTTATTATGTACGGTAAGCAAATATGAAAGCTTTAGTCAGACACAATTGTTCAGAATTTCCAAATACATGAGAAATGGCAGTGCCAGGTAATACACTCCCTTCTGTCATTGCCGTAGATGTGGACTGTTTATGATTAGGAAATCATAAAACTTCCAACAAATGCTCCCAAGGGAGGCGGCTTTGGGCCATGCTGGCATGTGTGTCCTTGTAATGTGATTTGAATTGTGCACAATGCAGTTATCTGTGCATAAATGGAACAAGTGCTTTTCTTCATAGAGACCTCTGATCCTGGCATTTTCATTCTCAGTGTTTAATGACATCACCCTAAGGAATAATGCATAAATTATACACTAAAAACAATTAAACTGCAGCAATAATTAAAATACATTAAATAATTAAAAGCAGGATTAAAACATTTAAAACTTCTCAAAATGGGGCTGTTGTGTTTATGTTGTTTTGCATGTGAGTTTAGCACTGTTTTGAACTGCTAGTTTTAACATTATATTTGTTTAATTCTTTTTTATGCTTCAGTAATTTAATGTTCTTGGCTTTTAATCGTGCTTGTTTTTCATGCTAAAATCAGTTTTTGATTCTTTTTAGGAGAAAGGTGAGGTATAAATATTTTAAATAAATAAATATAAATGATGACAGGTGTAAGACAAAGTTGCACCAGACTGAGGGCTGGATATCTGACTCCCATGCTTCCGCCAATTCTTCCACCTTTAAAAATGGTGTGAGAAATCTTGCTAATACTTCATGGCATTTAGGAGGACTTAATTTGAAGTATTTTATGTTGGACGCCTTCCTTCCATATCACCAAGACTGCCACAGTATAGTAAATTTATATAGTGGGTCCTGGTATCAACCAATAGTCAACTTAAATGCAAGGCCTATACCCAATTAGGTCATTGCACAAATGGGAAGCTCTGTTGTACAAGTGACTGGATATTTTTAGAGCTAGTACAAAGGTAGTCTGCAATACTGTTTTGTACAGACATTTGTGCAAATGGCTTCTGGATTTGTTGAACGATTGCTTGTTGCATCTGTTGAGCACAGCTGCACAAGGATGGAGAGCTTTTTGTTCTACTAGCATTACATTAGATCAGGGCCGTAGCCAGGATTCTAGATTTGGGGGAGGGTGTTTGTATTTATTTATTTATTTATTTATTTTTGCACATTTATATCCTGCCCTCCTGGTGGGTACACCACTCAGGGCAGCTAACAATATAATAAAAATTACAATAAAAACAATTCAGCAACAATAGCTAAAACAAACCTAACAACCCCAATTAAAAACCAGCATTAAAAACACAAATAAATCATCATTAAAAAAACAACCCACCCCCCACCCTACCCCCGTTAAAACAGAATAACCAAGCCAAGAGGCAGCCCCTCACATAGGCTAAATCAGCCACCAGGCTTGACTTTCTAAAGGGGAGTAGTTCCGTCTGAAGACGCAACTTAGGTGGTAGGAGGTTCCACAGGGCTGGGGCAGACACGGAAAAGGCTCTTTCCCTGGTCCCAATAAGATGTACTTCTTTCACTGATGGGAGCACCAGTGAGCCCCTCTTGTCTGCCCTAGTAGGACGGGCTAAATTCCTTGTGGCAATGCAGTCTCTTAAGAAGCCTGAAGGGCTCAAAAGGGGCAACAATGTCTCTCTCTCTCACACACACACACAACATTGGCATCCCGGGGTGGGGTGGGGGGCAGGCTGTTAGCTCAGGAGGGTTTTTGACCCCCACCCCCCGCCTCTCTGGCTATAGCCCTGTATTGGATTGGCCTGACTGTTTTTATCTAAGTAAGCTGTGAAGAGAGGATTTTAGCGTCAATAAAAGAATACAGTTCTTCATTAATCTATTTTCCCAATGTTCTTTAACCATATAGGATTTTGATTATTTTACTGTTGACATGGAAAAAGGTGCCAAAGGATTTGGATTCAGTATTCGAGGAGGACGGGAGTACAAAATGGATCTTTATGTGTTGAGGTTGGCAGAAGATGGGCCAGCAATAAGAAATGGAAGAATGAGGGTAAGAAGGATGGAGAAGGTGGGCAATAACAAAGCGATTTGCAACTGAGTGAAATTGAACAAAAGAGACGTGAGTTCCAATAATAATAATTTCATGTCAGAAATTATTCTGGGTTGAAAGGATTTTTGCTGGAGAAACTCTGCTCAGGGGACGCCCGGATGAGGCTTTTCTCATGTCTTCAAAATCTTTCCCCACCAAAGTGGTCCCTATTTATCTTCTTGCAATTTCTTGCTTTCGAACTGCTAGGTTGGCAGGAACTGGGACACAGAAGGGCGCTCAAACGTCATGCAGTACCCAGGTCTCAAACTGCTGACTTGCTGGCCTTCCAGCTAACAAGACAAGCTTCTTAACCACTGAGCCACCACAGCCCCAATTGTGACTTCCAGTTAAACATATATACTGTAGGATCATGCTGCAAGGCTTCATTTCTTTGCGTACTTTCTTGGACGTAGGTTACCCATTAACCTTCCTTCTAAGGACCAAAGTACAGTATAACCCTGTATAACGATTTTAATTCGTTCTATGGATCTGTTCACTGTGATTTCGTCGTTGTACGGTTTTTCCTATGGAAAAATTGTACAATTTTTTTCAATAAGTGGTTTTTCCCATTGAAATTTTGTTGTTATGTGGGGTGCCATTTTCTTTAAAAACCTATCCGTTATGCGATTTAGTCGCTATAGGGGACGTTTGTTATATGAGGTTCCACTGTATACTTTAACCCACTAGTGGAAGAAGGAATTCCTAGGGTACTGAATGTGTGTGATTGTCACACCAGGAGCTTTTCACATTTCCTGTTCTTTGAAAACTAACTTGTGTTGCTTTATGGTTGATCTTATTATAAGTTCCTCCATTGTCAGTCTGTTTTCTCAGACATGAAATGCTGTTTCAGTCTTGTTTCTTGAACACTGATTTCAGTTCTCAGCTCTAGTGACAGGTTACCTGTAATTTCACCTTGAGATAATGTTGTTAAGACTGAACTACATTAACATTCCTTTTAAGTATCACTCACTTATGAATTTGAGGTCTATGGGATTTGCAGCATTAGGGTGGAGAAATGTAATATAATGCCTACTTACCCAAGTGTAGGTCATGATGGCGAGGGAGCCTCATTAAGACAATGGGACTTACCTGTGAGTAAATCTGTAAAAAAGTCATGTAGGGAGGGAGATAGAAACCCTGCTTGTTTATTTCTGCATGATTGTTTGTGTAACTCACCCAACTGTTCAGGGGTTGCCAGTTCTTCTTGATACAGAAAATATTTTAAGGTACAAATTCTTCAGAGCTCTGGAAACAATGATTCCTTAATAATAGCTTCACAACAATGAGTTTTTATGGGGAGCTACTACTACTACTACTACTACTACTACTACTACTAATAATAATAATAATAATAATAATAATAATAATAATAATAATAATAATAATAATAATAATAATAATAATAATAATAATAATAATAATAATTTTTAATTTATATCCCGCACTTTCTCAGCCGAAGCCGACTCAAGGCGGCAAATTACAACATGTCCAACAGCATACAATATAATAATACAACCATAGAAAAACACAAAAATATATTAATCACAATGAAAAATATTAAATTAAATAAAGTTACATAACCCAGTATAAACAAGAGTTCAGAGTCCAACTCACACCCCCCAAAAAGTCCAGAGCTCAGCACCGCAAACGGGACCAATGGTCAATGTCCAGGTGGCTAAATATCCCCAGAAGGCAAAACACAGTCCTTTCCTGGCTCCTCCGAATGGGCACCTGCCTCCCATTCCCGGGCCGAGTGGAGGGGGCCCCAGGAAGAGGCAGCGCAGCGGCGGTGAGTCTCCGGTGGTCTCCTTTTTGAGCTCTCTGGGCGGGTAGGGCCCAGAGGGTAGGGAGATGCACCCATCCCCTGCCCCGAGGCAGAGGGGAAGGGGGCCCAGGAAGAGGCAGCATGGCGGCGGTGGCAAAGCTCCGGTGGTCTCTTTTTCTGAGCTCTCTGGGCAGGCAGGGCTCAGAGGGTGGGGAGACGCACCTGCCTCCCATTCCCAGGCCGAGTGGGGGGGCGGGAAGAGGCAGCATGGCGGCAGCGTGGTTCCGGTGGTCTCCCTTTTGAGCTCTCCAGGCAGGCAGGGCTTAGAGGGTGGGGAGACGCACCTGCTCCCCATTCCCAGGCTGAGTGGAGGGGCCCCCGGGAAGAGGTGGTTGTCCATAGTTTATAGATATTGAATACTTACAAACAAGAAAAATGCTGTTGGTTTTTGTGTGTTTCAGTAATCAGAGGGAATTCACATCAGTAGCAATGCAAAAGCGCTCTCTTTGTAAGGAAGACATAGCACACGGATAAACACATATTTTGTTTGATCATGCATTATGCATGTGTCTGCTCTTTCTAACAATGGATTAGCATCCCACAGGCCGGGGGATTATTACCTATTTCATTTTTAGATGCTATATTAGATTATTATTATTTTGCCAGAAACGTGTGCGTTATTCCTCATTCTTCATTTATGTCCACCCAAACTGAAAAATGCTTTCCAATACCAGTGATTAAAGAGTAGCTACAGGGTCATTTTTCATAGATTGCTCTAGCATCATAGTTCCCAACATGGGGCGCATGCCCCACAGTGGGAAATTTGATTCTTAAGGGGGGCAATTCAAGAATGAGGTTAACAGTGAATGGCTTTTTAGGCTTCCTTGACATGAATAGGAGTTCACCTTTTGAATAATAAGAATTATACAGTGTTGGAAGGCAATCAGGATTTTAGAGATGCTTAGGTGGGGTGTGGCCAGAAAAAAGTTGGGAACCACTGCTCTAGCATCATGATTGCTGCTGAAAGTGATTTTCGCAAGAAGAACAAGGGTCTATGTAGTTGATTCAGTTTAATGTTATACAATGGCAAAGGGCTACAACTTCCAAGATACTATGTGAATCATCAATGTAGGTGTCTTTTCTTGTCTTGTGCCATTGTCAGCACAGGCCAGAAGTTGTAAACTGCTTTTGCAATATGACTGATGCGTAAGACTTTGAGAAGCTCCTGCTAGTAGTCTTAAAATACTGATTGGCTGTTTTCAGGCATGGGTGAGACTGTGTGAGTTTGAGGACTTTTCCTTACTTTTTCTGTAGCTCCACAAAATGGCTGGCCATACAGCTGCCAGGAGGGATGTACTTTAAGGCATACCTGTCAATCTTCCCGGATTGGCCGGGATTTCCCAATTTTCAGCGCCGATTTGCGCCATTTCCCGCCCGCAGCTGCTAAAACCCCGGAATTGGCAGCAGGGAAAAAGAGGTACTGCACATCCCTTCTGTGCAAGTCGCATTCTACGCATGCGTAGAAGGCTTTTACGCTTGCGTAGAACCCTTTTATGCTTGCGTAAAAGGGTTCTACGCAAGCGTAAAGTCTTCTACGCATGCGTAGAACGCGACTTGCGCAGAACCGTTGTGCGTAGGTCCCGGATTGTCCGGAGCTGTGGTTGACAGGTATGCTTTAAGGAGAAATATGACCTCTGTCTAATCCAGTGGTTCCCACAGGAGGATTTTAATTCCCAGAAGCCTAAGTCAGTACATTGGCTGATCAGTGCTTGGGGAAATTCACTTAGGCTTCTGGGAATTGAAGTCCAAAAACCAAAGGTTGGGAAACACTGGTCTAAGCTCTCCCTGTCCTGGGGACTGTTTTGGCCTTCATTAGGTGTCACCTGATTTCTCCTTCGGCAATAGCAACTTGGTACCTACACTGGGTATGCTTTCTCATTCTCTTGTCATCAATTCAAACTGCTGAGTGTCCTTTAAATCTTTTTAACCTGAGGAGTGCTAGATTGAAAATAAAGGATTCATGGATGTGCTATGTCCTCCTTGAAGGAGCCAGAGGCTCTTTGCTTTGTGCTGTAGTTACTCTGCAATCTCACAAATATCTGCCTGGCTTTGTCTAAAGACAAGAAAGGTCACCCTTGCTAGAAAGCCAGTTGTATCTGACCAGAGCCATAACCAGGATTCTAGATGTGAGTGGGCGAATATTTTTTCAGGATGGGCAACAAAGCCTCTTTTCAATGCATTCCTACCTACGGGAAACTGCGCTTTGCCAGGGTGGGCAAAGTGCTAACTCCAGGTGGGCCAAGCCCGCCCTGGCCACCCCCTGGCTACAGCCCTGTATCTGACTCCAGGGTTCAGTGTTTGTTTCTGTTTATAGCCAAAGAGACAGCGCTGTCTGCAAATCTCTTAAACAGAGTATGCTAGCGTTTCACAAACAGCATAATTAAAGTCCTCTGAGTTCGAAGGACAACAGAGCAGTAAGATCTCATTTTCTGCTTGCCCAGGAGAAACACCCAGACATTCAGCTAATGAGAGATCTGAGAAAACAGGAGAAGCCTTTGTATTAATTTTACACTGAGGTGGAGGTCCTCAGAAATACAAACAAGGAACTCAGATCACCCAGAGGTGATTCTGAATCTGTAATTAATGTTTCTGATACAAGGAGGTTGTGTTTGACATGTTTCCCTGCTGCTGAGGGATCTTAGATTAGGGTACAGTTCCTGAAAATTGGCATGTTCTGCCTGCCTTTGCAGGTTTATCATAAGGCCTTTTGTCTTACAGTTTACAATTACATTGGCTTTTTCTACTTTCTACAGGAGATGGGAGAGAGACAACAGTCATCTCTTTCCCTTCCATCACTCCTTCCATGTATACTTTGTCTGTACTTCATTGTTGGTATGCTGCTCATGGATCAAGTATCAGATTTGTGCTAGTCCAACCCCTCTCCTTTTTTTTTTTATAATTTTTATTAAAAAAAATTAACAGACTTACAGAAAAAGAAAAGAAAACAATAACATTACAATACAGTAATACCTCAAAGATAACCTCAATACAATATTAACTCACATAATTGTTTACCATATAACCACAATGTTAGATACCACAATGTAAAATATTACTCAATCAAACAATAAGAGCTTTCTAAGCTACCTTTATTATAATTTTTTAATAATTACAAATCACCCTGTGAATATATACAATGCCCGGAGAGTTTAGTTGCTATTTCAACTCCAAAAACCTCTTTGAGATGGTGCAGGTCTTGAACTGTCATTTACCATAAGAGAATGCGCCACAAACGGTTTCCATATATTCCAAAACCTATTCTCTTTTAAATTATCTCGTTTCACTTTAATCTCCCATGTCAATTTGTCATTCAATGCTAGGCTCCACATTTCCTTATACCATTCTCCGATCTGTATATCTACATCATTTTTCCAATTTCTAGCTATATATTGTCTACCTGTGGTCAGTACAATTTCCAATAATTCTTTTTCCTCCTTATTCAAACCCAAACCTTCCACATTTGTTAAAAGAATGGTACCTGACACCAACTTGACCTTTTTACCCAATATTTCACCAAACTCCCCTTCTATTCTTCCCCAAAAATCCCTTATTTTTTTACAACTCCACCACATGTGTTCATATGTTCCATCTGTTTCTTTACATCTCCAACATAACTTATCTCTTTTATTATCCATCTGATAAAGCCTTAGTGGTGTCAAGTACCATTGCCACAACATTTTAAAATTATGTTCTTTAAATTCTTACAGACATTGTTCTCATGATCCTCTTTTTCCATTTGTTTCTCCATTCAACCTCCCCAATTTTTATATTCAAATTTTGTTCCCACTTCCGTTTCAAGTCTTCCTGTGGATCATTACCCTTGTTCAATATAATATAAAGTTTGCTTACAAGACCCTTGATACCTCTTTCCCCCTTTCTGATCTTTATTACCAAATCCTCAAATTCCGTCTTATTTCTATCTATCCCTGCTTCTCTTTTATATTTTTTATTCCAGTTATCCGCCTTTAATTTCTGAAACCAATCCAAATTTAGCTTCTCAAATATTTTTTTCCTCTTAGTATCATCATCACAAACTTTTAACCAATCCTTCAATAAAAGCACCCCATTTTTATCCAATATTTCCATTTTTTCCTTATCTATTTTTATTGGGAAACTCCCCATATCCGTCAATTCCAAAATTGGAGAGAGATTTGGGACTATATCTTTCTTTACTTTCTTCCACACTTCCATGAGACCTCTCATCATAGTATTATTTGACCTTTTCACCTTGTCCTTTATTCCCAAAAAAATCATACTACCAATGTCTCTATATTCTTTCATCTCCAGTTGCTCCCAAATTGTCTTTTCTCTTGCCAAAATCTTCACAACATTCTTAATTTGAAATGCTCGATAATATGCTAACAAATTTGGCATACCCAAACCCCCTTTTTTCTGAGACAAGTACCATAGTTTCTTTGGAAGTCTAGATTTTTTACCACCATTACAAAAACCATTGAACATCTTTTGAAACTCATTAATTTCCTTCTCCTTCAGATGGATCGCTAGTGCATCAAATAAAAAAATTAATCTTTGGTAACAATATCATTTTACAAATAGCGATCCTTCCGAACCATGACAGCTTCACCTTCTGAAACTCTTGTATTTTATTCTTAAATTCCGCTTCAAGCTGTCATAGTTCAATCGTTTAAGTTCTTCTAATTTATTTGAGATAATTATCCCCAAATACTTCAGCTTATCTTTAATTTGTATATTAAGTGTCTCCACTATCCTACCCATCTCACTTGCTCCCAGATTACACAACATCAGTTCTGATTTATCCCAATTTATCATTAATCCAGTTATAGCTTCAAATACCTGTAAGTGATCTTTGTTCCTGTCCATTACCAGCTCCGGATGTTTCACCATAAGCAATGTATCATCCGCATACATGCTCACTTTGTTACCCATAATCCCTTCTATATTTAAATCATCCCTTATATTTTTAGCTAGAATCTCCATTGCCATAATAAACAGAATAGGAGATAATGGACAGCCCTGCCTAGTACCAGCCTCTAAATTCACTACATCAGTAAACTCCTCATTTACTCTAACCCTAGCATTCCCTTTTTGATATAATAAGTCTATTACCCTATTGAATCTATCCCCAAACCCATATTTTTTAACTATTTCCTTAATTGAAGACCACTGTAATGAGTCGAATGCCTTAAAAATGTCTAATGATAATAAGCCCACCTTTTCCTTAGTTTGGTTAACGTTATCAATTAAATCTAATACCCTTCTAGTCAAATCCGCCATATGCCGACCTTTTAGAAACCCTACTTGATCTACATTTATATAGTCCCCCATAAAACTATTTAATCGGTTAGCCAGAATTGCTGTGAAGATCTTTGCATCCTGATTTATAAGTGAAATTGGTCTGTACGATTCCACTCTTTCCAGATTCTTACCAGGCTTTGGCAGTAGAACGATTGTGGTGTTATACCATGAAGTCGGAATTGATCCTCCATCTAAAATATAATTATATAACTTCACCAATTTTGGAACCACCACCTCCTTAAATTCTTTGTAAAACTCTGTCGATAATCCATCATCCCCCGGAGCTTTCCCCGTCTTCAACCCACTAATCACCTCCTTAACCTCTTTATCATTAATCCTTTCCTCCATTTTCTCCCTATGTTCTTGTTTTATTCCATTCCCTAACTGTCTCTCCAATATCTTTTTAAGCTTCTCCAGGTCTACTTCCTTTTTTGCATATAATAGCTGATAAAATTCCCTGACAATTTTACATTTATCTCCGTTCTTATTACACCTTGAACCTTGCTTATCAACCAATACCCCTATTTCTCTTTTTTCCCTTTTAGCCTTGGCTGCTCTTGCTAATAGTTTTGAACTTCTATTACTAAATTCAAAATATTCTCTATTTAAATAAATCAAATCTCGTTTAACTTTATCAATATCCTTACCCATTAGTTCTGCTTGAAGCCTTTGTAATTTCGTAAAAAAAAATTTATCTTTACTTTTCGCATGGTCCTCCTGTAATTGTTTTATTTCTCTTTCTTTTTCTAACTGTTCTGCTTTATATTTTTTATATTTAAAACTCGCCAATTTTATACTTTCCCCCCTAAAAACCGACTTCATGGTATCCCATACCACGTTAAAATTAACCTCATTATTATCGTTCCACTGCCAACTTTCTTTCCATCTTCCCATAATCTGCTCTTTACATTTCTGATCTTTAAACAAATTAGGATTGTACCTCCAATTTCTTACTCTTCGAGTATCTTTTTGTACTTTCAATTCCAGATATACTTTAGCATGATCCGATTCCTTGATAATCCCAATTTCCATTCCTTCTATGTCTTTGATCAAATTTTCGGTAAGAAAAACGTAATCTATTCTTGAGTAGGTCCCATGAACATGTGAAAAAAAAGAGTATGCCCTTTCAGAGCCCCTAAACTCTCTCCAAGAATCCTTCAAACCCATAACATCCATCCATTTATCCAGAACCTTCCCTTTCAAGCCAATTCCACTTCTTGATATATTTGTACAATCTAGCCCTGACCTTATCAAATTAAAATCTCCAGCCACAATAGTTTTTGCAACATTCTCTAGTTCCACTATTTTCCGAATTTTTTCAAGGAACTCCGCTTGATGATCGTTTGGAGCATAAATATTTACCAACATGATTTCCTCATCCTCCATTTTTCCTCTTACTATCAAATATCTACCCTCTTGGTCAACAACCCTTTTTGTAATCTCAAATCCTAATTTTTTAGAAATCATGATTGCCACCCCTCTTGCTTTTGATGTTCCAAACGCCATCTCATAGTGTTGCATCCATCCCAAAAAAAGTCTATTCGTGTCTTTTGACTTCTGATGGGTTTCCTGTAAAAACAATATATCTGGTCTATCTTTCTTCAGCGCCAGTTCCAGTCTCCGTCTCTTAAGAACAGAACCTGTACCCTTCACATTCCATGATATTATCTTAATACTTCCCATAACCTACTTCCTTTCCAAGCTCTAAACTCTCCATCGGGCGTGCCACCAACCACCCCTTACCCCTATACCATACAAAACTACATAGAACACACACTGTCACTCTCCCCACTTTCTTACAAAAAAAGCTGCCTTTGACAACCAAAGAGGGGAGAGGGGGGACATGCAAGATGTGCTTTCCTACCGGTGCTACGCGTACTCACCTTTCTATATCAATTAAATGCTTTAAATTGTTATAATCTGATTCTCATTACTCCTTACTTGTCTCCTCCTCCACCATGATCAACGACAGCTCCTCCTCCTCCTCCCTTCGCTGCGGTGTTCCACCTGTTTGCCCCACCAGCCTCCTCCCTCCCGTATTCCCTCCCCAATGCTCCCGATTCCATCAATTCCTTCTTAAGATTTATCCATTCTTCCAAATCTACTTTTACCAGTTCCAACAAGCTCAAATACTCCAATGGATTGGTCCCTTCATCAATTACTTGCATTCTTTTATCATAAAAAAAGCGCAGTTGCTGCGGAAATCTCCAATTGTACCTTATATTTTTACTCATCAATAATTTGGTTACAGGCCTCATCTTATACCTCCACGTTCTTTCTTTCAACGAAATATCATTGTAAACTTCTACGTCATAGCCATCAAATTTCAAAGCATCAGGACCAACTCGTTTCAAATGGGCCATTACTTTTAGCTTATGTGCCCAATTTGCGAATTTTACCAACACATTTCTTTGAACCACTCTCCCTCTTCTTGGGCCCACCCGGAATACACTTACAAAATCTTCCTGGACAAATTCTTTTCCCATATTCAAACCATTTAACCACTGAACCACTCTTTCCCTTAACAAGTCCGGAGTTCGTTCCACGACCTGACGGATCACAATGTTCTGCTTTCTCATCATATCTTCCACAGCATCAATCCTTCTCTCTTGTTCCTCCAATTTCAGCTTATTCTCCCGCACCACCTCCTGAGTCCCTTTTATTTCCTTTTTTATGGCAGTTACCTCGGTTTGAACCAATTTCACATTTCCCTCAATTTTTTTCAAACTTAAGTCCACCTTTTTTGAAAAATCTGCAACAGATGATACCACCTTATCTTGCTTTTTCATCATTTCATTTCTGTCTTTCACCCTTGAATCCTCATTCTTCTCCAATTTCTGAAACAGCTTGCCAATTTCCACCATAATTTGGGTTTGATCGTAGGGCACTGTGGGCGGGGATGAAGACTGAGGGGCTTCCTCCATTGGTACTTTTTCCTTCTTCTTAGGCTTAACAGCTGGATCTTCTTCCTTTGCTTTCCCTCTTGTAGCTTTATCCATAATAGTATTAAATCCCAAAGTTGCAGATCGTTGTAAAAATTAGTCAAACAAATAAGCCTATAACGCTGCAACCCCTGGTTCCACAAGTCCAACAGGGAAACTTATATTAAGCAGAAGTCCAAAGAGTTATTGTAATCCACAAAAAAGGGCAGAAGGAACCAATACTCCCAACAGGCAGCTGAGAAGAAAAAAAGGAAGGGCAAAAAAGAAAATAATAATCCACAGCGGGCCCGTTTCCCCAAAGCAATCAATCCAGCCAGTCGTCTTCCACACTGCAATGTAAGTGCTCCAAGGAAACAGTCACCCAAAACTTCTCCTTTAAATCCAAGCCGCCGATAAGTAAAAAGAAAAAAAGGGAGGGGAGACTGGAGGGAGAAAAAGCCCAAAATCCAAACAGGAAAGCAGGAGAAGTGAGAAGCAATATTTTCCCAAAAAATTAAATATTTATAATCCACACGGTGAAGGAGCAAAAAGAAGCCCAATTAATCCTTCTCTTGAAGCGGACAAGTCAAAATGCCATTTTCCAGCGGCTGCTTTAACTTCTGGGTAAAAGCCCCCCTCCTTCTTCTGTGGAACGGCAAACTTTTCCCAAACACTTTGAGCTGGGAAATTCACTGTTACCTTCCAATATTATAGCCCAGACAAGTATTTTTTTAAACCACTTTGTTATCGTCAAAACACGGCGTGGTCCTTCTGGTGTGCGAAAAAAAACATAAGCCCAAACACAATCACTTTAGTTTTCCAGAATCACCGCCATTAACAAAACAATCACTTGTTTTCATCTACTTCCACCCATTTCCATTTCAAAGCCCGGGCTCATTAAACAAGATCTCCAGCTGAGTTTAACCTTTAGTACTCCATTCATGCACTTACATGCAGCTGTTTTCGTGCCAAACAACTTCTTGCCAGCTCCAAAGCTTCTCTGCAGTCTCGCTGGTCCCGTTCTCGGCTCCTCTGCAGAAAAGCCGCGACTGCCATCGCAGGCCTCACCCGCCCAGGAAAACCTCCTGAACTTCGACCATCCAACTTCAAAAGCTCCCAAAATTTTCCAAAAAGACAAGCAAGATTCTTATCTACAGAAGTTGCCACTTTAAAAGTTTCCCATTTCACTCCAACACATTAATTACCACTTTGTTAAGCGCGAGCGTCCGAGTCAAGATGTTACTCGTCGGCCATCTTAGCCACGCCCCCCCAACCCCTCTCCCGAGTGCAGAAAAATAGATGCTCTTGAATTGTGGTGCTGGAGGAGACTCTTGAGAGTCCCCTGGACTGCAAGGAGAACAAATCAGTCAATCTTGAAGGAAATCAATCCAGACAGCACTTTGATGAAGCTCAAGTACTTTGGCCACCAAATGAGAAGAGATGATTCACTAGACAAGGCCTTGATGCTGGGAAAGATATACGTCAAAAGGAGAAGGGGGCACCAGAGGATGAGGTGGCTAGATGGCATTGTCAATGCAATGGGTGTAGACCTGAGTGAGCTGAGGAGGATGGTGGAGGACAGAGGAGCCTGGTGTACGATAGTACATGGGGCCGCAAAAGGTCAGACTTGACTGTGCAACTGAACACCAAAAAAAAAACCCTTTCCTCCCTTGAACACCACTGATAGTCCAGAACATCTTTTCAGCTTTTTAAGAAAAGAATAATCATTGCAACTTTAATGGCTCTCTATTCATATTTGAAATCTTCTTACCATGAATCATAAAGTGTCACTGAACTGTTAAAAACATGGTTAGCGACTGGAAGATAATAATAGAACCAGATTTATTACATTCGCTGAGGGATTCTGAAAACTGTCTTTTTAAAAAAGTAACTTTTCTAAATTCTAGGGAGAACCCATGTTTTGCAAGGAGAAGATCCCAGACTGAGATCAAGGGATCTCTAGTTTTGAATAAGGATAGTTGTTGGTTCAGGATCAGGACCAAAAGTGTGAAGTAATTTTGAAACAGGAAGTCATGTTGGATGATAACCTACTTATCTCTTCTGTCCACAAATGGTAAAAAACCAATTTTGTGAGGAAAAAATAAAAAATAATAATAAACATATATACCCACAGTACTGTAGCGCATAGGTTGCTCTTAACCAGAGCAAGGAGCATCTCCCTGCTCTGTCCTGTTTTCATTAAAGCACCCTCCTTCTTGGTTCAAAGAGGCACACTCTCAGGTTTTAGGATTCAGAGTGTCACCTAGATCATTTTTTTGTAATTCTTGCTGAGTAAGGCAGTCTTATATCCATGCTGGAAATGCGGAGCTGATCTGTGAAAGTGGCTTAAATGAGGCTATGTTACCAGTTGAGCCCAAAGCTGAGCTGAGCATCTCCTGATCTGCTATAATGTTAAAGGTAAAAGTCTCACTTGCTCGAAAACCAATGACACTATAAGGGGTATCATTTCACCAAGAGAGGAATCCCATAAGTTAAGGTCAATGGAGCTCCATGCTCCAGATTTTCACAGTGCCTCACCATATGCTGTCTCTTTCTGTCAGCAGCAAAGACAGGGACAGGGTGAGGATATAATAATAAGATATCAAACATTTAATTCTGAAATCACAATGCATGTACAGACAGGTGATGCCATGTTCCATAAGATAATTAGTCTCTTTCAAGAGGTTTAATTATAAAATACATTAAGAAGATGACAGGCAGCAGTGCCCTCTGCACACAATCATCTGAGGCTGTTTCTATCATTAAACTTCCTCACTTAACATAAGGTGAAAAGCCCACGCCTGCAATTACATTTATTTCTAGTTTAGCAGGGAAGAGGTACATCTGAAATGAGTTTTTGTGTGTGTTGGGAGAGACTTTCTAATTCATGCTTGTCACAGTAGGCAACTATGCTATACTTTAGGCCACTGTAATTACTTTCACACATCATAAGCCTAAATGAGCACATTGTTTGGCAATATTTGCTAACTCACTGAACATTTCTAATAACTTTCATTTTCACAAGCTTCCATTAAGACCTTTCCTTCCCATTGACCTCAACATAGTCCATTTCTTCCTTGGTTTTCCTGAGGTTTTCCTTCTGTTAACTATTTACAACATTGTCCCACCAGTGTTCCAGTCTGCCCCCCTCTAGAATTACCTCTTGCATTTTATCTAATTAGGAAATATGTTGGGGAGGAGGGGACAGTAATCCTGTTCACATAGCTGGTGATACCATATACAGTAAAACGTCAAGTTATGAACGGCTCTACTTACAAAAAACCCATGATATGAAAGGACAATTTTTTTCCGAGATATGATTTTTTAAAACTTCCAATGCTTTCCACAGCGTTTGGAGCATTTCCACTCCATTTTTGGAATTTTTCATTGCATATTAGCCCCGCCAGGAGCTTTCCTTGGAAGTGCTGAAAATTTCCCCCCTCTCTGAAACAGCTGATCGGTGGGTACTTTTCCTGCAATTACCAGAGGTGGCCACTAGATGGCGGTGTCAGAAATGTGCCGAATATGCATTGAAAACCAAAATACACTTCCGGAGCTCAGAAAAAAGCAAAATTGATAGGGATGTAATGTATACATGTGAATAGTATTGTGTAAGATACATGAAACTATGTCTTTAAGGGTTTCAACAGAGCAGCACCCAGCTGAATTCACTGAGTGGGTGACTGAGCAGAATATCATGTATAAATTAGGGCTTCTCAAAAGCCACATTGCTTCGTGCCAAAAACTGCTGTATGCCTAAAGTACTGGATGCATGCTAGCTGGACTGCTTGCTAGGTTAACTGCCTTATGGACGTTACAAAAGGCTGCTGGCTTTGCTGACACTCTCTGGAGGAGAGAAAGAGCCAGAGCAGTCTTCAGAGGTCTGGAACTCAGCAGAAGGAACAAGCCAGGACAAAAAGGGCTTTGCCCAACCTACAGCCAGCCAGGAGAAGGCTGGAGTTGCTGTGAGTACTTTTACTGTGCCTCAGGACTTAAAGTAGTGCTCACAAGGACTTACAGACTGTTTATCTGCCAGAGAGGAATTTGTTGTTTATGTTATCTTTATGAACTATTCTGCTGAGTAAAAGCTGTTTCTGTTGCACTGTTACTCTGCATCTCTGCTTGTTATTGTCTGGGAGAGAGAGATAAAACTACACGGGCACCACCGCTGCTGCCAAAAGCTAACTGCTTAAGTCTGCATGATTCGAACCCAGACCACAACACCTAACACAAATACTATAAACATCTTTTATCTGTTCAAATCTCTTTATAAAGTGGCCAAAATGCTGTGAAAAAAGTGCACTTTATGAAGAGTTTTTAACAGAAAAAAACACATTTTTTGGCTTTTTTTTCTGAGCTCCAAAACAGATTTTTTGCTTTTCAAGGCATTCCTATGGGAAACCACGTTTTGAGATACAAATTTTTCAAAATACAAGAAACTATGGCAATAAAGTCCCTATTTTTGTGGTAAACCATAATGTACAATGTTCTGAAATATCTGATATGAAGTGGTTAATAAATTCCATATACAAATACACTTTTTTCTGAAAATAATTCTGTCAAACAAACTATTTCACAGCCTCACCATAAAAATGACACAGCCTATGGATTAATAGCCAAGCACTCCCCATAGTTAGAATTCTGTTTTTGCTGGCAAAGAAACTCCTTCCTACCTGAGGCTTTTGCAAAACCATGTGTACTGCTCTACTGTTGATAAGTGTGTTTATTTAATCTGCTTGGCCATGTGTCATCTCCTCCAGCAACAGTACCTTCTTTAAAATAAATCCCACTTCTGTTATCTATCATTTTGTGTTGCTGCAATGAAATGTCCCAGCCAACTAAGTAGCAGGTTGGGTTTTTAACCAGAGTGGACAATATTGAAAAGCAGCCTGTTATTGTGTTGATACCACATGTCTTTGACTGACTCCATATTCACTTGTCTATTTGAGTGATAACCTCTGGCCTTTCAAGAGACAGCTAAACTATGGGCTTTAGGGAAACAATGGTATTGTCTGTTCTTCATAACCTTGCTTGATAAATGAAGACACTAGTTTTAGCTTCTATTTGTTTGTCAAGAAAGACAACACTGGTGCATACCTGTCAAGTATCCCAGATTGGCCGGGATTTCCCATATTTCTCCACTCGTTCCTCCCCTTTCCCGCCACTATCCGCGCCCATCACAAATGGGCTCTGCACATGTGCAGAGAGGTTCTGTGCATGCGCAAATGAGTTCTGGCGGGCCAGAGCAGATCCTGTATATCCAGGAGCCGCGCTTGACAGGTATGCACTGGTGGCATCTGTGGTTAAAGGTGTGTTTGTACATCTGGTGTAAACAAAAGCAATGTGGGATTTTTCTAGATAAGAATTACATCAGAGCTACATGCAGGTTCCTCTAGTTCAGGACTTCTGAATGTGTTCATACTAATTTGTGTCCCATCCACATTAATTTGTGTCCCACATCCAAATCAGTTCTCAATCTTTTTTGGGCCATGCCCCACCTAAGCATCTTTAAAATCCTGATGCCCCTCCCCCTGAAATTATTATTATTATTATTATTATTATTATTATTATTATTATTATTATTATTATTATTATTATTATTATTATTATTATTATTATTATTATTATTTAAAAAGTGAACTCCTATTCACATGGAGGTAGCCTAAAAGGCCATTCACTGTTAATAACCTGATTAGCAGGTATGCTGACTTGGGCTTCTGGAAATTGAAGTTCAATTACACCTGGAGCACCAAGGTTGGCCACCCCTGCTGTAGGGTGATGAAAGTTTTTTTTCTTTAAGAAGTCAAATAAACATGCTTGCATTAAAGAAAGTAGCAGCATGACAGCTGTCCAGAAAATGAGACATTTTGCCATATATCTCCTGGGATATATGGACCTTCTACACTTGTTGACAAACATCCATAACAATTGCTTGGTGTTTGAGTGAAAAGTGGTTAACTGATGAAAAAGAGGTTCTGTGATTTTCCTGTTTGGTGTCTGTTTGTGAATGGTAATATTCTGTAGACCATCTTGACTGCTGTCACTGGTGTTGTCAACATTCAGCCTGTCTTTTACTATGTAAAGCTTGGCATCCTTTTTCCTTTTGGCAAAACGGGCACAAATATTGTGCAGTAACATTAAACTGTTTCCTAATAAGGACAATATCTCACATTTGTATATATATCTGTTTATGCATATGTAAAATGACATGCTTTGTTTACATCTGACTAACTTGAATGTTTTTTTTAATTCATTCTGGCAGGTGGGGGATCAAATAATTGAAATTAATGGGGAAAGCACAAGGGATATGACGCATGCCAGAGCAATAGAACTAATCAAATCTGGCGGCAGGAGAGTGCGGTTGCTATTGAAACGTGGAACTGGACAGGTCCCAGAATATGGTGGGTTTTCACTTTATTATTGTTGTTGTTCTTGTTGTTGATATGTAACTTTTGTGTTTTAGATTACATATATTAGTTACTAGCCAATGCTGTCTCAATAGACTTCCTCTTTTTCTGCTTCCCCACATATCTGGTCATGGGCATGCCCTAACCCTTTGGATAAGATTTGGGAATGCACCTTGTTGCAGCATAGAAAGGAAATCCATTTTACGATTCGTCCTAGTTTCACTGACAGATATGGCTGTCCATCCTCTGAAATCCGACTGCCATTCATGTAAGGCTTGTATAACTCACCATGGTTAATGGCAGCTAATTTATGATTTACTGAGGTGCTTCTTGCATCGCACAGTTAGATGCATGACCGGGCATGTGAATGTGACATATTCTGGTAGCTTGTCAGTTAGCCACAATTAGATATACAAGTTATACAAACTTTATGCAAACACCAGGATTTGTGATTCAGTTCTGGATACTGTCAAATGCTCCAAATTAGCACCAAAGCATAGATTTACATAAACAGTTGTAAGTCTTCTATAAATATTTATCTGCAAAGGAGATTCAATTGCATTACATTTACATACACTGACCATCAGATATAATTCTTGAAATCACTGGGGAAAGTTGCTATCAGTTTCAAAGGAACATACCATGACTAATTTTTCCACAATTTTAAATATGTGTTGGGTTGGAGAAACATTTAATTCAAGTGGTTAATCAAAACAACCTTTTTTAAGAATCAAATATTTGCAAATATTTTAATCTTAAGAAATGTCCAGTGTTTATTTTATTTGGTCCGATAATACTATACTTACTTTGAGTGAGCTGAGATTTCAACAGTAATTTTATTTGTCAAAATCCTATTGCTCAATGTACTAAATCACATTAGGGTAGGCCCACTGAATCAAAACGGATTTGGTGAGTCAACTCTCTAAGTTCCATGGAGGAGTTCCCATTGATCCAGTGTTCCTGCTCTAGTGCAATTTGTTATGACAAACAACTGGATTTTGGTCACTGTTTTTCTTTTGGGTGCAGAAGCTTTATTTGATTTTATTGTTGTGGATCTAATGAGCCCTTAAGGACAGGACAAGAAAGAACACACATTTTTAAAATTACAATTTAATATAAGATGGCATAATATAAATATCTAAACACGGGGTTTTGCAATATATAACCATCAAGAATTCATCTTATGTTATGCTGATAATCCCTTTGTTATATTGTGCATAGTATACATACAGTGTTACAGTATTTTGCAATGTTTTTAAAAATAGGGAATACTCTGAGAGGTCCAGTTCAGAAATAATAAATTTGATCAAAACTAAAAAAAAGTTTGTTTTTAGAATTGCAGCAAAATCTTACTTGCAAATGGTTTTTTGTGCCTATTTTATGAAAAGGTGAATCTAAATAATTGTCTATAATCTTAAAGACATGTAACATTTGTTTTCTTTTAAGGAACAGTTTTTGTTGGACAAATGAAAGTATATGACTTCCAGTTAGGACTGTAACTTTCTTACTTTGATTTTTTTTAAAAAAGAAAATAATTTTGACCACTTTATTTGTTTGTTTGTTTGTATGTCTATTCATTCATATTCATTCAGTCATTTGATTAGTATACCACCCATCTAACAATAAGTTACTCTGGGCAGTTAACAGGCAGGTAAACAAGACAAACATAAATAACCCATCCCCATATAAGTAAAACCACTCCATAAATTCATGTATAAAAACAACTAAAATAGTGACATAAAACTAAGTAATAATTAAGCAGAGGAAAGAATAATTGCAGGGACAAGATGTTCTTAAATGCCTCCTTATACAGCTCAGCCTTTATGAGCTTGTGGAATGTCTGGAGGGGGGTGGTAGCATACTAACAGGTCAGGCACCACAAATAAAGTAGTCACATTCCTAGTAGGAGCCTCTTGAGGTGGGCACACTTGGCCCACAGGCCTGAGAAGACCA
Source organism: Bradypodion ventrale (assembly GCA_035047345.1). Taxonomy (NCBI): domain Eukaryota; kingdom Metazoa; phylum Chordata; class Lepidosauria; order Squamata; family Chamaeleonidae; genus Bradypodion; species Bradypodion ventrale. Next base: position 157,898,028 of record JAWDJE010000005.1, on the reverse strand, counting down.
TGTTATCGAGGCATGGTTTATCATGGAGAAGTGCTCCATTAGCTATCAAGGTACTCAACCATTAGGACTTTGTATGTTAGCACTAAAATATTGAATTGGACAATTATATGGCTTTGGGTTACCTGTGGTAGCAGCACAACTATAGGTTATTTTAGTTTTGGCTATTTATTTAGGTTTTTTCCAGTCAAGATTCAGAGCTGGTTTGGAGACAGAAGCAGATTTGTCATCTTGATGGATGACCTGATAGGGCTGTGTGTTCTTGTTGGTTCTACTAGAACTTTCAGTGGCATTCAGTAGCATGGGTGATGGTATTATTTTGGGCTATTTAGCTAAAATCAGACATGGAGATTCTGGCTTTATTTGGTCAAACATTCCAAGAAGGTGGAGTTGAGAAACTACCCCATGGCTGTTAGGATGTGGTGTTCCGCAGGGCTCAGTACTTTTCCAAATGATCTTTTACTTGCACATGAAGCCATGAGTAGAGGTCATCCAGAGCTAAGGATTGGGTTTCACCACTATGTTGGTAATACCCAGCACTATCTCTCACTCTCAACTGATACTGAAGAGGCTGTGGAAGTACTGAATGTCTGTTTTGATAAAATGACAGGTGGGCCATGATGTACATCACCAGTCTTGAACCAACTGCACTGGCTTCCCATTTGTTCCTGAGCTCAATTCAAGGCACCGTTTTTTGCCTATAAAGTCTTACAGAACATTTTTTTAGAAATAATTTTATTTTGTTTTAAAATGTACGAAAAAAGAAAAAAGAGAGGAAAACATACAAGTACTACAAGAAAAAAAGCAAAAGTAAAACAAATTGAACATACTGTATAAACCCATCACCCGTGGACATCACTTCTTGTCTACATTAAGTTTAACCAACTTACAAATTCCATAAATTCTTACCCCTACCTCCAAAATAACATCCACAAAGTCATTTTTCTTAATACAGTAATACCTTTTTTCAATTTCAATTCACACATCAATTTATCATTAATTGCCATATTCCAAATCTCTTTATATCATTCTTCCAAACCTAAATGCCTATACATTTTCCAATTTCTGGCTATTAAAATTCTTGCAGCCATCATCATTATAATAATAATATATTGTCTGTGTTTTTGTAGGTTCAACCCTCCCAGGTCATTTAACAATGCAATCCTGGGGCAAAATCATATTTTAAGTGATAATATGTTATTTACTTGCTCGAAAACTTGCAACCATGTTTGTTTCACCTCCTTACATTCCCACCATAAGTGAAAAAATGTCCCGGGAGATTCCTTATATCTCCAACATTCTCCTTTATACTGTGAATTATACCCAATTATACCACCTCCAGATTAACTTGCGACAATGTTCTTTAATTCTCACAGACATACTTTTCATGATTCTTTGTCTCCATATTTGGTTCTGTTCCGTCTCTGTAATTCGTGATTTCAAATCCATTTCCCATATTTCCCTCAGTGATTTTTGGACAATCCCTCATTCCATTAAAATAATGTAGATCTTACTAACAATACCCTTAAATGGAGTTGTCTTTTGATATAATTGGTAAATAAGCTCTTCCAACTTTGTCTTTTCCCCAAATTTTTCTTGTTTCTGAGTCCAATCCTCTCTCCATTTCTCTGTTTGCAGTTTTTGAAACCAATTCAAATGGCATTCTTGTAAATTGTTTCTCTTCTTCCCCTGTTCTTACACTTTTCTATCCATCCTTTATAGTTTTCAATCCTAGTTGCTCTAATTTATCTAGATCTTCTCTTTTCAGTTTAACTGGAAAGTCGTCTGCTGTTCTAATGTTTGTCAATAGAGAGATTCCTGGACATACGGTAGGTTTTTCTTAATTACTTGCCATATTGTTAAACTGTTTCTGTAAAAATTATTCTGAATTGTCTTAATAACATTTAAGTTCCAGTCTTGAAAAAACTTTCCTTGTTCAATTTTCCCTTCTTCTTTATACTTCATATCCTTCCATATTATTTCTTCTTCCAGCATCAGTCTTAATATTTCTTTGACTTGGAAAGATACATAGTAGTTTTTAATATTTGATATTCCCAAACCTCCCTTTTTCTGGGCAGTTTACTACAAGTTTTTGTTTATTCTCGTTCCCACTGAAGACCTTGTCTATCATATATTGCCATGGCTTTAGGTCCTTATCCATGATGTTTATTGGGATCATATTAATTAAATAGATTATTAAAGGTAGTACATTTTCATTTTGCAAATTGCTACCCTATTGAACCATGACAAATTTAACTTAGTGTATTTATCCAATAGTTTTTTTCTTATCATAGTTCAATTTCTTTAAATCTTGTATTTTATCACCGATAATAATACCCAAATATTTTAAATCATTTTAACTTTTATGTTATATTTTTCTCTTATTATATCTATATCGTCTTTTCTCTTGTTACAAATAATCATCTCTGTTTTGTTCCAATTAATTTTAAGCCCAGTTGCCTGTTCAAATTTATCTAAATAATCTTTAATCTTTTCTAATGTTGCAACTCACTTTAATGTTTTCAGTGTTGGCAAGCAATTCCATCAGCATAATGAAAATCATGGGGGATAAAGGGCATCCTTATCTTGTTCCTCTCTCTAATTTTAACTCTTCTGTAACTCCATCATTAACCACTACTAATGTATGGTTATTGTTGTATAGTTTTCCAATTATACAGTATGTTGAAATTTGGATCCAAAGCCCATTTTTTGAATCAACTTCTTCAAAGGTGCCCATTCCACCAAGTCAAATGCTTTAAAGATATTCAGTGAGATTAGCCCCATTCTCATTTTCTTTCAATTAGCTCATTCCACAATATTCAATAATCTTCTGCTTTAAATCATTCATTAACCTTCCTTTAACAAAACCTGTTTGGTCCTTTTTTACGCATTCCCCAATAAAGTCATTAAACCTTTCTGCTAGAATAGATGCGAATATTTTGGCATCCTGGTTAATTAAGGAGATAGGGCAATATGAATCAAGCCTTGTTTTGTCTTTATCCGGCTTGGGGAATCAAAACAATCAATGATTGGGTCCACCGCCTTCCAATATGTAATTAAATAACTTTTTAAACTTGAGAACTTATTAATACCATACTTTTTTTGATGGGTCTCTTGCAAAAAAATATATATCTGCTTTTCCTTTTAAAGAGCCATTTCAACCCTACGATGCTTAAGACAGGAGCCCAAGCCCCTAAGATTCCAGGTTACCACATTAATTTTCTTTTCCATTTTTAAGCAGTTTATATTTTCCAAATATCATTAATGTCCCCCTTTGTGTAATATACCCTCCTCCCCCTTACTCTCCCTGTAAGTTAGCTTCGTTGCTTTCTAACCCTTTGGAGGAAATGAAAGCAGAGGCCCTTAAAATACATCAAGAGGCAATGCTCACAGCAAAGTATCAAATGCTTGCAGCATACCATGTGTTAACGACTCCTGGACACATGCCAATGTTAACTTAACGTTACCTGGGACTAAACTCCCTCTGCCTCAGCCCTCCTTGTCCCCTCCTGGGTCTCCCAGACACAGGTAGCTCCAATTTGGGACTAATGAGACTCCAAGCCATTTTCCATCGAGTGCTGGTCCAATAAAATATTACCTTTTTGCTGCAACCTGGAAGATCCACTCTGAAAATGTTCCCCAGAAAATGTTAAAGGAAAGAATGGTAGCAGTGTGGTAGCAGATGACTTTACTTGTCCCCCTCCCTTCAATAAACATACAAGATATCCAAGGAATTGTGGTTTATTTTTCATCAGGGATGTTAAAGATACATTGTTCACACAATACAGATAAATATACAATATATACAACACTACTCAAAGATTCAGGAAAATCAACACCTTGGTTTCCCCCATGAACATAAATTAATCTAATTCACTAACTTATTCTGATAGCTTAGAAGAGAGCAGAATTTCCTTCCTCCTATTCTTCTCTTGCTTGTTTCTCCTCAGAATCTCTTCATAAAGTTCCCAGAATCTCTTCAGATTCTCCTCAGAATCTGTTCCAATTCTCCTCAGAATCTCTTCTGAAAGTTCCCAGAATCTCTTCAGATTCACCTCAGAATCGCTTCAATTTCTCCTCAGAATCTCTTTTCTGAAAGTTTACTTCAGACTCTCTCTTCTCTTCAGAAAGTGTTTTCTCTCCAGTTCTTTAGAATCTCCCTAAAGTTCTTTCTTTAAGTTTTTTCTCCCTCAAGTTCTCCTCAGAAAGTCCTCTCTTTCCTTTTTATACCTCACCATCCCCCTCCTGCCTTATCTCATTTACATGAGCCAATCAGATACATCCCTGTATCCTTAATGTCTTCTGCCCAGCAACAGGGTATCAGTGTCCAGTACCTTCCTTCTCTGCTATATATATACAGTATAGCGATATAACAAAGCACAACTAACATATGGACTTTTAACTACTTTTGGTGTAACTTGTGAGCCACATGGTAAGCTCTACCATGACACAATGGAGCAGAGATTTTTTTCCCCCATAATTTAGTCGCTGCAGTAGCATTGTGTAGGCAAGCATGGCTTCAGACTGGTAATGTGGGGGTGAGAACTAAGAATAGACTGGAACAAATGCCCTTTGATGGGATGGGCTTATTCCACACTTCGGCTGATGATTCTATAGACGACTTAACCAAAAATCATCTAACGGCTAGGAGAGTATATCAAGGGCCCAAGCAGTCCCAAACTTCCCAGCCCCAGCAAACATTCTGTAGGCAAACCTGGAAAAAGCCTTTCCAATATCATCAACCAAGTTATCAGCCTTATCAGTCTATTAATTCCTTTCAGACCTCACAGAGGCAAACTGGACGCACTACTCAGCGTACCTTCCCTCAGAGACCTAAGGCATGTCAGCCTTCCTTTCACCAAGACCGGCAATCCGGTAAGCATTTCTGAACCTCACTACTCAGGAGTCTCCCAATTGGAGTTTCATCCTGTCACTCCTCTAGCCCCATACTATCAAGTGTGGCGAAGGATCACCACAGACTCCTGGGTACTAAAGATTGTTCTACAGGGTTATGCTATCGAGTTTGTTCAACTTCCTCCTCTGTGCATCATAAAGGTCACACTGCCAACCCCTGTCTTAGTCAGAGAGGTCAACACTCTCCTAGCCAAAGGGGCAATTCAGGAAGTTCCCTCTCGGAACACTCGAAGAGGCTTCTACTCCCGCTACTTTGCTGTCCCCAAAAAGGATGGAGGCCTCCATCCCATTATGGATCTGTGAGATCTCAACAACTTCTTTGCTGTTCAAAAGTTTCAAATGGTCACCCTACAGAACATTCTTCCCTTTTTATTTCGAGGGGCTTGGTATATAACCATAGACCTCGCGGATGCGTATTTCCATGTGGTAGTCAGAGAAGACCACATGAAATACCTCTGATTCATTCTGTCCAGCCAGACATATGAGTACAACAGACTGCCCTTTGGCCTATCTTCTGCTCCCAGAGTGTTCACCAAGTGTATGGCTCCAGTAGTTGCCCACCTGAAGACTCTGGGGCTCCATGTTTACCTGTACTTAGACGACTGGCTCATTGTGTCCAGGTCCAGGACGGCTGCCCAGAACAACAACTTGGTCATTCTCTCCCTACTGGGGGACCTCAGGCTCAAGGTCAATCTAGAGAAGTCCTCTCTCACTCTGATACCTCATAGGGACAGTTCTCGACTCCAGTGTCGCCAAGGTCTTCCTCCCATTGAAGAGGACGTGTGACATCCGTCAAGCGATGGAGACGGTAATCTCTACCTCCCGGTTCACAGCCCTTCATGTCCAGACCCTGTTGGGCTTCATGGCCTCCAGCACTCTAATCCTCCACTATGCAAAACTTCACATGTGGCCTCTCCAACGGTGGTTTCTCTCGGCATACAACGGCCTTCTGGGACCCCAATCCAAAAGGTTGTTCCTCCCACCACATCTGGCATCTCAACTCCAGTGGTGACTGGATGATGTCAACTTATCTCAGTGTCACTCCTTCCAGGACACCCTTCCTCGGTCTCAGCTGATGACAGACCCCAGCAACCTGGGGTGGGGTGCCCACTCTGGAGACCTCTGCCTCAACAGGATGTAGCTCCCTAAGTTATGCCCAGGGAAAAGAGGCAAAGGAATGAATGACAAAAAAGTCTACACAACAGCAAGAGGGAGATATCAGTTCTATTGCTTTAAAAACTTTCCAGCCAAAGCCTATTCTCGCCACTACCTTTCTCCCTGTTGAAAAGAAGCAATTTCCAGAAACCAAAGATTATTAGATAAGGCAGTTGCATAACAAGTCTTTAAATAAGAGCTTTATCAACTATTAAAACTTGCTCCAGCATAAGTCCTTGCTGATTTTGCCAGTAATGGCTGCCGTGGTTTACTCATGGCCCAGCATGGCCCTTGGACTGCTTTCAGCCGTCTCTATGGTGTGTGGTTGAGTTTAGAGGCTTTCCTCTGCTCTGGGTGTTTTGCCGGCGGCGCAGACCTCTGCCCAGTTAGACTGGTTCATAAGTAGGAAAAGGGCAATGCTATGATATAGCAGGTGTCTGGTAGCAATGTGCAATGACAAATTAAAAGTCCCATCAAGAAGCCACCACAGAAAGTCACGTAGAAGATTTGGCCCAGGCTAAGCTCCGTATGGTAAGGAATGTTTTACCTTTGAAGTGAAACTGTCCCAGTTGATAATGCTGCCTGGCCAAGGAAACGAAAGTCACCAATCCTCCCTTTAGGATTCTTTCGACACCCCCCAAAGTAGATGGTGTGAGAAAAGAGACTTATTGTTGCCTCTCATCACATCCCCGTGAATAGTACTCCCTTTTTAGAGTCACGACGCTTCTTGCAATTTGGAGTTTAGCAGCTTTATTGTAGCATAGCAATTATCCAGAATATGCAAGGTAAAAGTGAAAAGATCTCATCTAAACTAAATTGAATTAAGAATTTAATAAGTTAACAAAATAGCAAAATTGCTAACTTAATCAAGGTATGGATTTGGGCGGGCTTGTTAGCCCTCATCCAAGATATGAGTTGGGCTAAGCCATTATTTTGAATGAGAGAGACTCCTGCTGCCATTGGAAAAAGCCTCTTTCAACGTCCAAAATCTCGGACCTTAAATACAGTTTTAGGGCTCTCACTCCCACCCTCTAGAATGTGAAAGATGTTCTAGAAGTTACGTGGTGTGACCACTATCATATTTAACATTCCCAGGTGTTACTTTACCTTATTGTTACCTTATTGTTTTGAGTGGCATCCAAGAGTCTGGCCTTGCTTTGTTGGCAAGTATGTGTCTTTATGACATGTTAATGTGGAGTGTGCTTGCATTGGAATGCAAAAGGCGTTACTGCCGTTTCTCAATGATAACCTAACTAGACTACTGAGATCTAAAAAAACTACAGTGTAACTGAAGTTAAAACAAAGTAACTTAAGTAAAAATGACTTCTCTTAAAAGATTTTCACAACAATGGCAACTCCCTCAGAGCTCACCCAGTCTGATACAAGATTCCTCTCTGCATAAACTTTGACAGTGCAAATTTGTTAGTGCAACTATTTCCCAAGGGAAATTATCTTGACTCCCTCATCATCGAGATTTCAGTAGGCAACCAAAACCAAGTTTGGCTTTGGTCTTTAAAATTGGCTTGAAAATATAATGGTTTTTTTTTAATCTGTTAAAGAATGTTTTATACATTAAGAGTCCTGGTAGACCAAAATGCAATAATGAAATACTTTCTGTAAACAAATAGTTAACAAATAACATGACACAGTGGTTCTGGATCTGAGTGGACTCCAGAGGATGACGGATGACAGAGGAGCCTGCTGTACTGTGGTCCATAGCTTCATGAAGGGTTGGACTTGACTGTGCCACTAATCAACAACAATGAACAACAACTTCCTTCCTGAAGTTCTGCAGTGTAGCCAGTTTTCTACAGTATACCATATCCATTAAGGTCTCCCATAGGTAGAAGTCAGGAGAATGTGGGGAAAACTCAACCACACCTGTTCGAAAAGGTCTTGTGCTCCTTGAATGACAACCGTGCTTCTGCCATTTTCTTTGATTGCCCTGCCTGTCACATGGTGACACTACTATTAATTCCTCTGAGTGAATGTCATGCTATACCAGTGATGGCGAACCTTGTAGAGACTGAGTGCCCAAATTGCAACCCAAAACCCACTTATTTATCACATAGTGCCAACAAAGCAACAAAGGAGGAAGGAAACGCTCTCATTGGGCTACTGGGCATAGGGGCAGGGTAAACTCTGTGCTGGGGGAGGGTGGAAGCACTCCCATTGGGCTGCTAGCCAAGGGACAGAGTGAACTCTGTGCTGGGGTGATCGCACGTGGTGCCCACAGAGATAACTCCAAGTGCCATTTCTGGCACACATGCCATGGGTTCACCACCACTGTGCTATACATTGCTACTGTAATTCAATTCAACTTCAAACAGACATAGATAACATCTCTTAAAATGTGTATACATTTTTTGCACCTGCTGTATGTTCTCAATTGGCCTTTCCTGCTTGACACTTATCCTGACCCACCAGATAAAAGCGTCAATGAAAGAGATTACATAGCTCTCCTAAAAATTGAGTTGCTGCATGGTGAGCCGGAATGCATTCTTGGGGCTTCTCCCCCTTTTGACCCACTATTCTGAAAAGTCCTGTTTCACGCACATGTGACTAAACAGAACCCTGAACACTTTCCCAGACAAAGACCATCCTTGTTACATAGACAAAGATGTGAACAAAGCAGTTGATCATGATCTGTCTTTAGAAGGAAACGAGATGATTAATGCTCTTCAAATGAAGGTGTCTTCACAGTAGGATGTACCAGCTAATAGCTGATTGCTACATATTCCAAAATCTGTTTATTGATGTTAATACTGGCTAGTGAACCAAAAAATCAATTTTAATTTTCTTCATTATCTGCGGGGGGGGGGGGGGTCAATAGAGAAATGACAAGGCATCATGAAATAGTTGAAGCCTCTCTTTTTTCGTATATCCATTCTGTATGGGTCTCTCCCACTAAAAGTAATAGGGATGTGATAAATCTGTACAGTATCTCCATACAGATATAGGTAGATTCTGTACACATGCCTGGAAAGGGTTGCAAGTGAGATTCTAGTCTCCACTCAGGATTAGAAGATGCATAACACACTGCATGAACTAGAGCTTAGATTTGTTTTGGGAAATAGGGCAAGACCCAACCCAGGCCAGATTATTTGACAGTTTTTTTTACTGGAATCCTTCCACTCCTCCCCACCCCAGCATTCTGTTAGAAGGAGGAAATAAGTTCTCACTTCAGTGTATAAAATTAATCAGAGCCATTTGCTTGCTTTACCTCTTTTTGAAGTGGCTGTTTCCCTCCCAGTTTGCAAAGTTCTGCTTAGAATTCAACATGGCATCCTGAAGATTTAATTTCTGACTCCAAAAAATTTCATTTCATCTCAGGCACTGAGTTTCGTGCCTGAATCCTTATCTTGTATTTCAGAAGGTAGTTCAATTTTCCAGTTAGCATGGAGACTTCTGAGATGTGCTGCATTGCAAAATGGCCTAATTAAAGACTTATAGGCTGGATCAGGGATTGCAAATTAAATTTGGTACTAAAAATGTACTTTATTTTCATACTAGCCAAATAAAATGCTAATTAGGCACCACCCCTCCTCAAAGAGTATATATTTAAGTAGCATGTTTGCATTTAAACTAGGGTAGGGAACAGAATCTCAGTTAAGAATAAGGGCAATTTTTTTAAAAAATAAACACAGTGCAGAGGTGCAATTTAAAAAGTTCTGGAATTATGATCCAACTTGCTTAAGTTGCTTTCTCAGGTATGCAGAAAGGAAGTATAAAAACTTCAGGAAATGATTTTGAGAAATAGCTGCATCCCAGTAGTCAGAACCAAAATGGCTGTCACTGTAGTTCTTGTGGGTAACTACATGGTTGTAACAGTCTGATATCATTTTGACTTTGGACTTATAGTATTTGGACTTATAGTTCAGAAGAATACTTAAAATTCTCTATTAGAGAGCCCTAGCACCCTTCAGGACTCCCTTCCTGGACCAGGAGATGAGGGGGGCCCGGCAGCGCCGGGAAACCACTGATGTACACATGTGCAAACAAACAATGCATGCATGAGCAGGAAACCACGGGGGTGTGGTGGTGCCAGGAAACCACTGATGTGCGCATGCACAAACAAATGACTCATGCGCAGGAAACCCAAGGGGCATGGGCAAAATTGGAGGGGCGCGTACCCGGCCTGGAAATTTCTGATGCCCTAGAGAGGTGATCCAAACTGCCATAACTGTGCAGTACAGATGTACTCAATTTCTCCAATTGATAGCATCCCCCCCTCCCGTATACTCATGCCACAATGCAGGACTACCATTTAACCCTGAATCTCAGGTGGAGGGGGTCCAGCTGTCAGGCTTCAGACCTGAAATTTCAAAATGTGGGATATCACCAGCCTTGCAATCAGAGATACTAGCATTCATTCTCACGACTTCGAAGGATGTCACTTGGACATGGAAAAAGCACTTGTGCCTTTTTCGTTACCATACATGCTCTTAGAGCTTCTCATGCTACCAGAACTCAAGTACTGGCCTTTGAGTTCATCACAGAGTTTTTATATTGTCTCTATGTCACACACACCTTTTTGCCAATGTTACCAAATGGTCTACTGCAGGGGTTCTCATCCTTTTTAAGCTGCGGGCTGGACCACACCCCCTCAGACAGCTGAGTGGGCCAGACTGGTGGTTCCCCCTGCCATAAATGCTGCCACAAAACCCATCTGTGGCTGTCATCAACATGTTTACGAGAGCCGCAGGCACATTTATGGCTGTTGTAAACACGTCTGTTTCTGCTTCCGGTGGTGGCAGGCCAGGTTGAGAACCCCTGTGACATCAAAAGTGCACCTCTCCTCACATCACAATGGCACAGCTTTAAGTCTCAGGGTTTTGTCCTGAAATCTTTGAAGCAGGCTGTTGCTGACCAGTCAATCCTGTTATTAAACTGGAACAAGTTGCTGAAATGTAGAATTCTCTTTTTGTTTTCAAACAACTTGCCAGGCACAACTTGAACATTGCAGGTCATCAACTGTGTGCAACCCCTTCCCCCTCCTCCACCCCCATATTTAGAGATGATGTCCAGTGAGGAGTTTGCTTTTTTAAATTTTCTGAGTTTCAAAACAGTGAATGGTACAAGCAACTTAGGTTTTCATTTTTATTTTTTAAAAACACTGCCTATGAACATATCAGGTAAGGTTGCAATGTTTTTGTCTTGATTGTAAGAAGCTCGATGGAGTGCTTTTCTGTGCTTATTTAGGCCTTCATGTTCTGCTGCTCAACTCAGTTTAGAAACCACCAGTTCTTCCTGTATGTCATACAATGGCTAATACACAAACTATTAAAAGATGGCATTAAAGTACATTATCTGCAGGTTGGATAGTTTCTATATTATTGGCATTAGTCCCCATTCAAGCCAGGTATGGTTTGCAAGACTATTTAGAGCTTTATAACTCATAACCAGTGCTTCGAACTGTGTCCAGGAAGCAAGAGGAAATCAGTATAGTGGTTGTAACTGAAGGATCATGCTATGTTCTATAGCTGACTTCAGAGGGCAGCATTCTGACACAATTGGAGCTCCCATACAGTCTTAAAAGACAGTAGCATAAACAGGATGCAATAAACCAAAGAGAAGCAAGAATGGCATTTCCTCATTTCCCCCCCACCTTACTGGTTCCAGCTTTACAAGACATAGGAGGGGTGGATGGTCTTTGACCTTGGGATGAATATGTTTCAGAAGCAGCTCCTAGGATTCCTGCAACCTAGAGAGTTCTCGAAGTTGTTGGTGCAAAAGGCAAAGTTTCCAAATTCTGGGTTCTTTGCCGCATATTTGCCTTCTCTTATTTGGCAGGGAAATAAGCATCTGTCCATTGAATCTCACAGTCATAACATCTAGTACATCTAGAAGTGTGCTCACGAGTCTGAAATCATCTTCATGTCTCTCTGTTTCATAATCTTGCTGTTCATGTTTTGTATTTTACAGAAACGGTATTGAATATTTGACTTTCTTGTCCATCAAAAAACCCTCCTTTTTTCTGGATGAGACACAATTTTTGATTTTTCAATAAATGCCTCAACCTAGAAATCCAAGTCTAGGAATCTTAGGTGATCCAGAAATATCCTCAAATAGCCCATAATAGGTAGTCTGAATTGCATTATGCGTGATTCCTGATCATGCGTAAGCAATCATGATCCCTTAGGGCAGTGGTGGTGAACCTATGGTACATGTGCCAGATGGGGCACTCCCAACCCTCTCTGTTGGCACACGTACTGTCACCCCAGCACAGAGTTCACCCCACCCCTCTGCCCAACAGCACAATGGGAGCTCTTCCTCGATCCCCAGCACAGATTTCACCCCATTCCTCTGCCCAGCAGCCCATGGGAGCACTTCCTCCCTCCCCCAGCATAGAGTTTGCCCCACTCCTCTGCCCAGCGGCCCAATGGGAGTGCTCCTTCCCTCCCCCTAGCACAGAGTTTGCTCTTCCCCTCTGCCCAGCAGCCCACTGGGAACTCAAGTGTTCATATTGCAGGACAGCAGCTGTTTTGGTTTTTGGTTTTTTTAAGCTGCAGAGTCCAAACTCTTTTTCTTGTTGGGGTTTCAATGATCAGACGGGAGACTCGCAGAAAAGACATGTCTTGTCAGAGGGGAAGAGATGTGATAGGCAGGCAGGAACTGCACTAACATTACATCCTAGGTAGTTTATGGCATTTCCATCAAAGGCAATCAAGGAAGAATCATCCCATAATCATGCTCATCCCTTTGCATGTATATGAACTGCAGGATCATACCATTTTAAACCCAGATAGGGAATGAGCGCACCAAACCAAGTGATTTCCTTTATCCTGAAGAGACAAAACTGCAGTCTTTTAAATGACCATATTAGGTTTAGACACAAAATAAAACTTTTCAGTGTACTGGGGGGGGGGGCTCCACCTTGTGTTATATACCAGAATGTCATGCTCAAGATTTTCTTTAGAATGAGTCTGTTTCTGAAATATACCTGTAGCTAGTTCATTAATCTACTAATGTTAACTGTCTGCATGCTTCTTTGTCTGATGTTTATTAGCAAATAAAATGTTGGCTTTTACTTTTAAGCATCTTACTCAGCTGTTCTAATAATTTAAGAATTCTTTGTAATAATAATAATAATAATAATAATAATAATAATAATAATAATAATAATAATAATAATAATAATAATAATAATAATAATAATAATAATGTCTTGATGTCACTGGTTCTGTTAATTCTAATGATTGGTCCTAGGCTGTTCCTCCCCTTCCTTTAGGAATGGTACCTTCCAGCCTCTCCATGTGCATGAAAAGTGACAAGCATGGCTCCCCCTATTTCTACTTGTTGGGCCACCCTAAAGACACGGTGTGTAAACTTTGCATGTATATTTCTTGTTCGCTAATATGCCTTCGTTTTACAGGTCTGTTTAACATTGTCAAGTTTTCTCTTATATATTAACTTGCTTTTGTCTTTTAATACTAAAGCCTCCTTAAAGCTGAAAGTTTAATAAACTAATAAAGTTAAAATGCAAGCTTTTAAAGTAAAACCATGAGCTTTTGCAAAAAAAACCTGATTAAGCTTTAATCCCGTAATTTGCACCATAGCTCCACATTTCAGGACATTTTTGTGTATTTCCATGAAATTTATTAAAAATATTTGCTGCATAAGAGAATGCCAAATGCAAACATAAAAATGTCCTAAGGCTGCAATCTTATGTACAGTTTATATGGCCCTCACGGAAATCATTGGCCCAGTTTGAACACAATGCCAAACCATGGCTAACATATCTGTGCGGTGCAGTGATCTGTGGTTGTGTCTTCTGAGTCTGCCTCTGAGCCAGCTGTAACTAACTAAGTAACAGGTTAGTTTTTACTTTGTTGCACTAAAACTGGAGGAACACTGGTTGCTAAACTAAGGTTTGTTATCAAGCCAGGGGGCCATTCAACATTTACGTGATCCTCGAGGGGAGGGAGGGGTCTGCCATCTGAATTATGGAAAATTACATGGGGGCGGGGGGTCAGGTCAAAGATTACGTAATCCATTTGGAACTGTTGTAGTTTTGAAATATGGTGCTTTTTTAGGTTTAAAAATGATCTCTGGGAATTTTGATCCGATTTGAGATTATCAAATCCTCACCAATACGTTCTGCATTAGGCACCAATAGTGAAACTCTCTAAAAATTAGAGTTTTGATACAAAAGCTCTGGATTATGTAATTTTAAAGGGAGCAGGGATTTGAAGCGAAAATTATGGTCGGATTACATGGGGAGATGGGGTCAATTCCCCCCCAAAAAATAATAATATATGGAGCACATAATTGTTGAATGGCCCCCAGGATAAATCCTGCTTTGTGTGAACTATGGTTTGGCTAACCAGAATTCTCCTAGGTTCAGACATGTTGAGATTCATATAGTGCTTTATACACACGTGGTGGGGAAAATGTTTCATGGACCTTGGACTAGCAAAATTCAGTAGATTGTGCTACTGCAAAGTTTCTTAGGTGGCTTGTGCACAGGTCCTATGCATGTTTACTCAGGGATACATCTCTTTATGTTCAATGAAACTTGCTCCTATATATCTTCAGAGTGGATCTGAATTGGCTGAACTTTGAAAGTATTTTTCTCCCCTTCTACTTTCCCTAAAACACAAATGCTATTTGTGCTGATGGCCAGTGTAGTACCTCTTATCTGCAGTTCAATTTCCATGAATAAAATAGACTATTTTTACTTCTGGGATAATAATAATGTGTACAGAATTTTCACTGATTTTGTACAAATAATGTATTTTTTAAAAAAATACTAGGTCTGTTGTATCAACTTTTATTGGTAAGTAAATTTTATAGTTCAGCATTCTCCCTTATAATGCTATTAAAAATGACGAGGCTAGAAGTATAGCTTGAAACCTACAAAATAAAAATACAGTAAAACCCCTACTGACAAAAAAATCCATTCTGTAGGCTTTTGCTTAAATCAGTTTTTTATGTAAATTGAAGCAAACCCATAGGGAAATGAATTTTTATGTAACTCAAAGCAAACCCATAGGAAAAAGAATCTTTATGTAACTCAAAGCAAACCCATAGGAAATCGTGTAAATCGGGACATGGTTTTAGCACAAAATCATTATGTAAGTCAAATTTTATGTAACTCGAGGCATGTGTAAGTCGGGGTTTTACTGTATAGAAAATTATTAGCCTACAGATGAGTGCTTTTCACTTCATTGATTTATAATGAAAAACTTGAACTTAAGGTTCTGGTCCTTTACATATTGCTTGGGAATAAATCTAGTTGAATTCAGTAAACATCCATAGTATTCATCTCTATATCTCATATAAAGCAGGCATGAGTAAGCTTGTAGGGATGGACAGACGGACACACATACACATTACTGCAAGTCACAGCATTCCTGGTCACTCTACTTCTGATTTTAAAAAACCTCACTGGATGAAGAAGGCAGTTATTGCTTAGCTGACATTTGTGATTTAGAAGCTTAGAATGTCTAGTTCTCGTTTCAAGTTCCAAGTTTAGAATTTGCAGAGATGAGAGGTGTAGCAGCCAAAAGATCCTCTATGTCTTTCTTTTATTCCTGTACTCATTAGTGCATCCCATAATGCAGTTTAGAAGACCAGCTCACAGGCAAAAGCCAAACTATTGAAATTGACTTTAAAAAAAAGTTGCAACAGTGCAATTGCAATTTATGTTTATAAGAATTTGCCCAAAATCCTATGCATTCACACCGTTGGGAAGCAGAAATTGCACACATATTTACAACCTTCCCCAATAGGCTCTCTGCCATCTGACTACCTGTGCATCATACCTGTCAAGTTTTGGATTTGGAAATAAGGGAAATTTCCTGGCAAATACAGGATACTTGACAGCTATGCTTATCCTGTGCTGCCCTCCAATGGTGGCAATAGGACATTGCAGTCTAATTAATAAGGGATGACGACGGGAAAGAGGGTAAAATAAGGGGTTTTCCCGGCCAATAAGGGATACTTGACAGCTGTGCTGTGCATATGTTGCAGAATCAGATTTATACAAAGGACAGTCCACCAGAAGAGACCAGTTTTTGCATGTCTGCTCTTGAGTGCCTTGTTTTTATATTATACTAACAGATTTTGCCCGGCGGTGCCAGGCTGTTTTAAATGGTGTTTGTATTTATTTATTTTTGTTAATGTTTGTAAAGGAGAGGCTAGTCTATATTTGAAATTTTCAATATGTTTATTTATTTATTGCCAGGCTGTTATAAACTGTGATTAGTTGTGTTTGTTTTTTTGCTTTTGTGGATTAAGAAAAAAACAAGGGATGATATACTTTTACCAAAAAAAAATATTTAACCAAATAATGTTGTAGTGTGTGGGGTTTTTTAGTAGTTGTACCGTAGGTAATAATTTTAAAAATGTGAAAGTACATGTTTTTTACAATAAATGTTTTTAAACTATGTTTAGATGTTTTGGGTTATTATTTTAGTTAAAATTCAGCACAGGATTTTTGATAAGTTTTTATTTTATTGTCATATGTTTGTGATTTGTGTTAAATTGTGATTTTGTGTTATTTTGTTGGCTTGTTTTTACTGTTGGGGCCTTTTGTTTGGGCCTGTTGTGTCTTTGTGAATTGTTTTTACTTTTGTGGCCAGCAGGTGGTGCTGGTAAGGTATTTTCTTGTATTTTGACTGTTTTTTTCTCTCGTGGCCTCTGGGTGGAGCTTCTTCCAGTAAGTAGTCTGTTTCTTTATTCATTTCATTTCCAGCCATCGTGGAGTGAGGATGTCTGCTGGTGAGTTCCCTTGTTTTATTTATTTTGTGTGTTTGGGGGGGTGTTTGGATTTTTTTGTTGTTTTGGTGTATTTTTGTTGTTTTTGTGGTGTTTGGCTGGGTGCTGTTTGTGTTTTGTAATTTTTGTGTGTGTTTACTTTGGATGTTTTTGGTGTTAATTTCTGGGGGGGTTGGATGTTTTTGATTGTTGTTTTGTTTTAAGGGGGTCTTTCCTTCCCATGGGCTGGGCTCGATGCCTGGCTCGTGGAAAGGAAGGGCAGCGGTGGATGGGTCTTTCCTTCCCGCGGGCCGGGCTCGATGCCTGGCCCGTGGAAAGGAAGGGCAGCATTGGGTGGGGGGTATTTCCTTCCCGTGGGCTGGGCTCGATGCCTGGCCCGTGGAAAGGAAGGGCAGCAGCCAGTGGGGGGTGTTTCCTTCCCAAGGGCTGGGCTCGATGCCTGGCCCGTGGAAAGGAAGGGCAGTGGCGGGGGATATTTCCTTCCCGCGGGCTGGGCTCGATGCCTGGCCCGTGGAAAGGGAGGGCAGCGGCAGGAGGGTCTTTCCTTCCCGCGTGTTAGGCTCGATGCCTGGCCCGTGGAAAGGAAGGGCAGCGGCGGCGGGGGGTTTCCTTACCGCGGCTTGTGTTGCTGTGATGCACTGCATTTTTTACTTTTATTTTTCGCGCGCCAGCTTCCTCAGCGTTCTGCACGCTCACGGCGCGCAGGATGCTGGGGCTTGTAGTTTGGCGTTTGCATTTTTGGCTTGTGTGTCATTTTTTTTTGCGGGTTTGATTTTGATTGGCTGCGGCGCATTTCCGAACGTTCCTTTTGCTCACGCCTCTCAGCCTGATTGGCTCTGGTGCAGCACGGCGCAAGGAACGTTGGGAATTGAAGTTCTTTCTTTTTGTTGGCGTTCGTGGGTCTCCTTCCCCACTGGCGCATTTCTCCAACCCCCAGTAACCTTCGTACCCAGTTTGGGCGAGTGCACGAATGCTCGGTCAGGGCTAGTGGGGCCTGGCTAAACATCCTTTGTCAAATCACAACAGTTAACGCACAGATTTATAGGTATAGATACTGTATATATATAATTGGATTTTGCCCCTGGTGTTTTATTTAGAACATGGGTGGTGTTGTACAGAGTATCCCCATTGACTGGATTAAGTTTCAGCTGCAATATTGAAAACACTAGAACTCTTCTCCATCCCTAAGTTATATGACTGCATATCTACTATGCCCTGAGTGTTTACTATGAAGACAATGGAACTGGTATGAACAAATAATAATATGTTGAGAAATATACTGTATTGCCAGGAGATCTATTTTTTCCAGATAGGCACCTGCTCAGTCAAATCATATGACTCACCCTGACAAAAAACAAAAACAAAAAATAGTCATCTAAACTCAAAGCTGTGCTCACTTAGTAAATTGACATTAATGAAGTTTAATGGCTAGATATGCAAGGTACCCAGCAATTCTCCATAGGGATTCATTGAAAACCGATTTCAAGCTTTTTTTAAAAAAAAAATCAGTGCAGCTAGGGAACTGATTTTTTTACGTAAATCAAGGTTTTACTGTACTCTGAATGAATTTACAAAACTGGGTGATTTGAAAGATTAATAAGTTCACAAGACTTTATCACCGTAGGTTAGTGACACACTTGGTGACAAAAACTAGTTGGCTCAGGTCATTTTTGGAAAGAAGGAATGACTCTTCATCTGATAAAAGCAGTTATGACAGAACAAATAGATAGAAACCAAAAGGGGAAAGTATTCAATGTGGCATATCACTAGGAAAGAGGGGGGAAAGGTGAAGAGCCAGCTGAGCAGAAAAAAGTAGGTTGAGGAAGAATGACAGCCCTTCAACCCAACATCCTTAAAATCTTTGACAAGAATTGTAGAAAAAGATAGGTTGAGGAAAGGAAGTGGGCCATTCAAGAGAGAATAGTATAGTTTTAGCAGCAATAAAAGTGGAACCTAAGTTATTCTAAACAATAGCTGAAATCCTATTACTTAACATAGTGAGCCAGAACTAGAGTAGGCCCATTTGATTAGTAGGGATTTGCTAAACTGGTTCCTCTGAAAGTTTCATTAATTCAAATGGACCTACTCTAGCTGTGACTTGCTGTATAAAGCAACAGAATTTCAGCCATTATATTCTTTCAATAAAATGATGACAAATGCAGAAAAGTACTTCCAAGCCTCTAAGTTGGTAGCTAGTATGGCAATGAATTTGTTGTTGTTCAGTCGCACAGTCGACTCCGACCCTTTGCGACCCCATGGACCATTTTCCTCCAGGCGCCTCTGTCCTCCACCATCCCCCTCAGCCCTCCCAGCTCTGTGCCCATTGTGTCTACAATGCCATCTAGCCATCTCATCCTTGGCCTCCCCCTTCTTCTTTTGCCCTCCACCTTTCCCAACATCAATGCCTTCTCAAGTGAATCCTCCCTTCTCATTTGATGTCCAAAGTACTTTAGCTTCATCTTTACTATTTGACCTTCCAATGAGCAGTCAGGGTTAATTTCTTCTAAGATTGACCTATTTGTTCTCCTCGCTGTCCAGGGGACTCTCAAAACCCTCCTCCAACACCACATTTCAAAGGCATCTATTCTTCTACGTTCAGCCTTCCTAATTGTCCAGCTCTCACATCCATACATTACTACTGGGAAAACCATTGCTTTGACTATTCTAATTTTTGTTTGCAATGTGATGTCTCTGCTTTTCACTATGTTCCCCAGGTTTCTCATCGCTTGTCTCCCAAGAATCAGTCGCCTTTTTATTTCATGGCTACAATCCCCATCTGCAGTTATCTTTGATCCTAAGAAAGTAAAATCTGTCACTGCTTCTACTTCTTCCCCGTCTATTTTCCAGGAACTGATTGGGCCTGTTGCCATTATCTTGGTTTTCTTGATATTGAGTCTCAAACCAGCTTTTGCACTTTCCTCCTTCAGCCCAATCAAGAGATTCTTTAGGTCTTCCTCACTTTCTGCCATTAGGGTGTTATCGTCTGCATATCTCAGATTGTTGATGTTTCTCCCAGCGATTTTAATCCCATATTGTGATTCCTCCATCCCTGCACTGCGCATTATGTGCTCTGTGTATAGGTTGAATAAGCATGGTGACAAAATGCAGCCTTGTCTTACTCCTTTTCCTATTCCAAACCATTCTGTCATTCCGTGTTCTGTCCTAACTGTTGCCTCTTGTTTCATGTACAGATTTCTCAGAAGGCATATGAGGTGCTCTGGAATTCCCATCTCTTTAATTACTTGCCACATCTTGTTGTGGTCCACACAGTCAAATGCCTTAGTGTAGTCAATAAAACAAAAGTAAACTTGTTTCTGGTATTCCTTTGTTTTCTCCATGATCCAGCGTATGTTGGCAATGTGGTCTCTAGTCCCCCTGCCTCTTCTGAAACCAGCCTGCACCTCTGGTAATTCTCTCTCCACATGTTGCTGAAGTCTATCCTGTATTATCTTGAGCATCACCTTGCTGGCATGTGGGATGAGCGCGATTGTTCGATAATTTGAACATTCTTTGGCATTGCCCTTTTTTGGGATTGGGACGTATACTGATCTTTTCCAATCCTGTGGCCACTGTTTTGTTTTCCAAATCTGCTGGCATATTGAATGCAGTAATTTGACGCCGTCATCTTTTAGCGCTTTGAAGAATTCAACTGGGATACCATCATCTCCACTAGCTTTGTTGTTTGCAGTGCTCTTTAGGGCCTTTATGACTTCGCTCTCCAGGATGTCTGGCTCAAGTTCAATTTCTTCATCATTGTGATTGTCAGGAGTGTTGAGGTCCTTTTTGTAAAGTTCCTCTGTGTACTCTCTCCATCTTTTCTTAATTTCTTCTGCATCAGCTAGCTCCTTTCCGTCTTTGTCCCTTATCATGGTCATTTTTGCTTTAAATGTTCCCTTGATTTCGCCGATTTTTTTGAAGAGATCTCTGGTTCTGCCTCTTTTGTTGTTTTCCTCCATTTCTGTGCACTGTTCTTTTAGGTAGTTTTCCTTATCTCTCCTTGCTTTTCTTTGAAATTCTGTGTTCAAATGATTGTAGTTTTTCCTTTCTCCTTTGACTTTGGCGTTCCTTCTTTCCTCTGCTATTTTAAGAGCCTCATCAGACAACCACTTTGCTTTCTTACTCTTCTTTTCTTTTGGTATGATTTTCTTTGCTGCTTCCTGCATGATGTCCCTCATCTCCGTCCATAATTCTTCTGGTACTCTGTCTACCGAGTCTAAGCCATTGAATCTGTTCATCACCTCCACCGCGTATTCTTTAGGGATGCTGTCTAGGTGATATCTTTCTGGTCTCCGTGTTTTCCCTATTTTCTTTAGTCTAAGCCTGAATTTCGCGATCAGTAGGTTGTGATCTGAGCCGCAGTCTGCTCCAGGTCTTGTTTTTGCTGACTGTATGGAGGTTCTCCATCTTTGGCTGCAGAGTATGTAGTCGATCTGGTTTCGGTGTTGGCCATCTGGTGATGTCCATGTGTAAAGTCGCCTCTTGTGTTGCTGGAAGAGAGTGTTTGCTATGACCAGTGCGTTCTCTTAGCAGAACTCTATCAATCTTTGCCCTGCTTCATTCTGTACTCCAAGACCAAATTTGCCTGTTATTCCCTCCACTTTTTGATTTCCTACTTTGGCATTCCAGTCTCCTAATATAATTTGGACATCATTTCTTGGTGTCTGTTCTATGAGGTGTTGTAAGTCCTCATAGAACTGGTCCATTGTGGCTTCATCTGCGCCAGTGGTTGGTGCGTATATTTGGATCACAGTGACATTGAAAGGTTTGCCTTGGAATCTAACTGACATCATTCTGTCATTTTTAAGGTTGTATCCCATTACTGCTTTTCTCACTCTTTTATTGACAATTATGGCTACTCCATTTCTTCTAAGGTTTTCTTGCCCACAGTAGTAGATATGATGGTTTCCAGAGCTGAATTCACCCATCCCTGTCCATTTGAGCTCACTGATTCCCAAGATGTCAATGCTTATTCTTTCCATCTCATTTTTTACCACTTCCAGTTTACCTTGGTTCATTGATCTCACATTCCATGTCCCTATGCAGTATTGCTCCTTACAACATTGCATTTCCCCTCCCCCTTTCCTGTCCCTCCCCTTTCTCCCCTCTGAGGTGTTAAGCATCCTGTATCACCTAGCCTGCCCTTTTGTTTTGCCTTTTGTTTTGGTCCATAGGGTTCTCTTGGCAAGCTTTGTGGCGTGGTTTGCCGGTGTCTACGCCATTTTTCCCTCCTCATACATTTTATCACAGATTTTAAAAGTTTAAAACATTTTAGACAACATATTATCATGCATATTATCACACTTTATACACAGTCTCTATGTCAATTTCTGTATTTAGTTAGTATAAAGTCTCTATGTCAGTTTCTATGTTAAGTCTTCTACATCTGCATATCAGGTACTTATCCTTTGCCTGGGGCTCTGAGTCTCTCCCCTTGCTTTTCCTCCTCTGCCCTCCTCCCGTCTTTCAGTTGGTCTTCTCTTGGCCTTTCCGCTGCTCAACCGGCTCTCCTCCTCCTCCTCTCCCCCCCCGGCTGTGGGTGGTTGCCCGGCGGCGGCCGCGGCTGGCCCTTCCGCCGCTCGCCCGGCTGGCTGGCTCTCCTCCTCACCCCCCGGCTGGGAGTGGTAGCCCGGTGTCGGCCGCGGCTGGCCCTTCCGCCGCTCGCTCGCTCGCCCGGCTGGCTGGCTCTCCTCCCCACCCCCCGGCTGGGGGTGGTTGCCCGGCGGCGGCACGGCTGGCCCTTCTGCCGCTCGCCTGGCTGGATGGCTCTCCTCCTCGTGGCCGCGGCTGGCCCTTCTGCCGCTTGCCCGGCTGGATGGCTCTCCTCCTCTTCCTCACCCCCCGGCTGGGGGTGGTTGCCCGGCGGCGGCCGCGGCTGGCCCTTCCGCCGCTCGCCCGGCTGGCTGGCTCTCCTCCTCACCCCCCGGCTGGGAGTGGTAGCCCGGTGTCGGCCGCGGCTGGCCCTTCCGCCGCTCGCTCGCTCGCCCGGCTGGTTGGCTCTCCTCCCCACCCCCTGGCTGGGGGTGGTTGCCCGGCGGCGGCGCGGCTGGCCCTTCTGCCGCTCGCCTGGCTGGATGGCTCTCCTTCTCGTGGCCGCGGCTGGCCCTTCCGCCGCTTGCCCGGCTGGATGGCTCTCCTCCTCTTCCTCACCCCCCGGCTGGGGGTGGTTCCGGCGGCGGCCGCGGCTGGCCCTTCCGCCGCTCGCCTGGCTGGATGGCTCTCCTCCTCGTGGCCACGGCTGGCCCTTCCGCCGCTTGCCCGGCTGGATGGCTCTCCTCCTCTTCCTCACCCCCCGGCTGGGGGTGGTTGCCCGGCGGCGGCGCGGCTGGCCCTTCTGCCGCTCGCCTGGCTGGATGGCTCTCCTCCTCGTGGCCGCGGCTGGCCCTTCCGCCGCTTGCAATGAATTACAAGGTAACAATTTTGCACTATATTAATAACAGCCAGGAAATAAAATTTAACATTGGGTTTGCCAGTCAAGGGAGGAGTGAAGTGTCATTTGGCACGATCCCTCAAAACCACCACTATATGACCATGTAGACAACCTCACTGACTCTCACCATGGTGAACAAACACAGCTCCGCTTACTAAGCCAAGATATGAATATTTTGACTATATGTGAAGAATTTTTGCTCTTCCCTTCACATGATTAGGTGAACAAACCAGGAAGGCTTCTCTCAGCTACAGTTTCTACTTTTGCTCAGACTTGAAAACTTTATTAATAGATTTGGTATAAGCTAGGATATTAAGCCAGTTTCCAGTTGTGGAATAACATCTGGTATTGTTCCAAAGCTATTAATTACATTTTTTTTGTTTCAACGAAATAGCCTACAGTACTTGGTGAAAGACTTTTTGGATTGTTTGCCTGCTCATACAAAGGCAGAAGCAAAGATCTAGAAACAGGCCTCAAAACGTGTTCATATCTCTGCTTTTTATGTTGAATAGTTATTTGCACATAATTCAGTATTTCTGTTTTCTTCGCTAACTCATATTTTTCCAATAGCTAACCACTTCATTCAGTGTTTAAAATAATAGCTGTTTATTGGCTTTGTTAATAAGTATGCTTGGTCATTATATTTAATGAAACTGATGTGCTTAAGGCTGTTTATCTCTATATGGCTGATAAACTACACAATACTTTAATTACTCAATATATATAATATAAAGTTAATTTATTGATTTATGAACATTACAAATAGTACATTATTTATGAATATCTGCTGCAATTGAATATAACTCAATTACATTAACAAAATCTAATCTAAAACTCATTATAAATTCTAATTATACAACAGCTTGTTATATAGGTTTTTAGCTTTCCTATTGCTCCTTGAGAGACACATTCTGGCAGGATTACTTCATCCCTCATCAGAGTGCTTTTGAAGAAGATAATGGAGTTATTAATATGAAAGTTGCCTTTTTAATTACTTTGAAGATTTCAAAGTATAAATATGAGTAACCAAAATGCCAAAGCTCACACTAAGAGATCTGCGAAAGAATAGATTCAAAATGAAGACCTATCCTTGGGGCAATATTCTCTTGGAGATTTACACCAGGAAAAGTGTAGTTGTGTAAACTGCAGCAAAAATTGACATTAATTAAAGAGTTGTTGCTCATGTTCTTATTTATGTACTAACCCATGTGACTGGTACAATACCAAGATGACCATTTGGAGGCTGCAACTGGTCTAGAATGCGGCTGCCCGGGTGGTGATGGGGTGCGGGCGTTATGCTCGTGCCTCACCACTGCTCTGGGAGCTGCACTGGTTACCGGTGTGCTTCTGGGTGCAATTCAAGGTGCTGGTTATGACCTTTAAAGCCCTACATGGTAGTGGCCCAGGATACCCAAGAGATCGCATCACCCCAAGAACATCTGTCTGTCCCACCAGAGCAGACCAGAGAGGCTCTCTGAAAATACCATCAGCTAGAGAGACTCGATTCTCTAACACTAGGAGGAAGATCTTTTCCGTGTCTGCTCCAGCCCTATGGAACCTCTTACCAACTGAGTTGTGCCTCCAGACAGAGTTGTTGCCCTTCAGGAAAGAACTAAAAACCTGGCTGGCAAAGCAGGTGTGGGGCACCAGTGACGTGGTAACCCGCACCCTGCTGGCTTATATAGTGTAAGCCTCTCCATTCTTTTAGTTGTTCTTTTAACCATAATTTTTAAATAATGGAGGGGGAGGGTAATCTTGAAGGTCTATTAACGGTAATCTTTAAGGTCTATTAAGGGTTTTTAATGTTTTATGATTGTAATGTTTTCACTGTTGTTATGCTGCCCAGAGTTGCTTGTTTGATTTGGGCAGCAATATATACATTTGAATAATAATAAATAAATAAGGTGAGTGGCAATTCACTACAGCAATTTATGCAAACACTTGTGCCAGTGCAAATCACTGATAGGATTCTGGACTCAAGGTGCAGAATAACCAGCAGATTCAGTACATTGCCACAGATATTGTGTAACCAAGTGTAGCAAAGGTGTAGAAGCACTCCTAGATGTGATAGATGTCCAGGCAATGTGGTTTAAGAAGGGGGTGCCTCTCTTATCTGCACTGTTTTCACTTTTAAACGTGTTTTAGTGGCAGTAGTGGCACCTATACTGCCTTCTTGCTCACTAGCTGGGTTGTTACTTCCTACTGTGCATGCATACCTGTCAAGTTTTGGATTTGGAAATAAGGGAAATTTCCCGGCAAATACGGGATACTTGACAGCTATGCCTATCCTGTGCTGCCCTCCAATGGTGGCAGTAGGGCATTGCAGTCTAATTAATAGGGGATGGTGGCGGGAAAGAGGGTAAAATAAGGGGTTTTCCTGGCCAATAAGGAATACTTGACAGCTATGTGTGCATGGCAAAGAAAATGTTATAGTGGTTGCCAACTAGCCAAGACTGCAACATGTTCAATGAGCAGTGGAAATACTTCTTCAGGTATGTTAATTAGGATTTGTGATCTATGTAGGCCCAGATGATTTTCTCAGTGCTTAAGGGTTCTATTGGATATGGTCCCCTCAAAGGCAGTCTTTGTTTGGTTCAAGTTGTCGATACTTAGATTTAAGGAAGTGCTTTAATTTGAAATAGCATTCGGTTGCAGCCTCCACCAGACAATCACTACAAAAATGTTTGCAATCTAATGGGCCTGGTATGAAATTGTGACTAGAAAGAAAGCTTTCCCAAGACATTTCACTGTTTGAGGTAGAACAGTAAACATCTTCCACCTACCAAAATCAAGCTGGATTAAAGCCATCTGATTTATTTTTGCAGAGGAGATGGAAAATCCTTCAAGCATCTCTTCTCATCTGTAGTAGTAAAACTGAATTAGGTAGTGTTTGCTGTCCTTATGACACCTTCTTTTCATGACAAAAAAGGCTTTGTCAGGCTAGGTGGCGGTGTGTTTTTTTTTCATGCAAAAGAATCTGTGTTTAAGATGTTTGAAATGCTGGCAGACTTCTTTTTCCAAAGCTGGCAAACTACCATATTTTCTTCATCTCTACAAGCATAACTGTGTATGACATGCTACCTACAGACTTACTAGTGCCGAATCAAGCCTGCATTCTCCATCTGAGTTAGTTACAATTTTAAACTTTCATCTTCATCAATTTTCCCACTTGCTCCACCCAACCACCTTGCTGAATAAGGCCATCTAGAGAACTCAAATGCTTATCTGGAATTGTTGTAGTCACGTTGGTTTTGATAAAGTTATTGTATGTTTGTAGAATTTCAACCCTTTTTGCATTTTCTGTGCTGGCGGACAGAAATGCTACAACATTCTTTGAAGAATTAATGAGATTACAAGGGGAAAGGAAAATATGATATTGATTCATATTAGCTAATATTTGCATTTATCATTGTGCCACATCTTAAAGAATGGAGACAAATAAATGCTTCAAGGGCAGAAACAAATGTCTCTAGAAGATTCTTGTAAGCAAATGTCTCTAGAAGATTCTTGTAAGCACAGAAATAGTGAAATGATTAATCTGTAAAGTATATAATCATGCATGTTTATGTTTAGATATGTTCTGATAAACAATGCTCTTAGTGGTAGATGAATAAAATCAAACGGACCATCATGGTGAATAATGGTCTTTAAAGATTTTCCTTTGGAGCAGCTAATCACTTGTTCTTAATCTTAACCTATAAAACCAAGGGTTAACCGTTGGAACTGGCTATAGGTTGCTATGCCTCGCCCTACTTGCCTGCACTCACCTTTTGTGCACACGGCCGATCTGGGTCCGCAGGTCAACAAAGGATTGAGAAAATCGGCAGTGGGGCAACAGCCCCACAAACACGAAAAAAGGGAAACAACTTCACTACCCAACATTCCTTGCGCCGCGCCGCGCCAGAGCCAATCAGGCTGAGAGGCTCTCGCACGGCGCGGCGCAAGGAACGTTCGGAAACGCGCCGCGGTCAATCAAAAGTAAACCATTTTTAAAAAACGCAGCACAAACACAAAGCACAAACCCATAACTACAATCCCCAGCGTCCTGCGCGCCATGAGCGCACAGAACGCTGAGGAAGCCGGCACGCAAAAAATAAAACAAAAACAAAGGGAGAGCACGTCCGCCAAGCCGCGGGAACCAAAGCCCCCCTCCCCAATGGCGCCTAAAGCTCCGGATCGGAGTTTCCCCTTTAATATCACTTGGTGGGGGGGTGTTGTGCTCCCCCTCTCTACTGGCTCCCCTGGGGTTGGGAGGGTTGGGGGGACCAAAGGAGTCTGTCTCCCCAACCCTCCTGACCCCAGGGGACCTGGCAGAGAGGGGATTCTCTTCCACAAACACACACACTCCCCATATCAAAGAGAAGAAACCAAGCGGTTACTTCTCTTTAAAAACGGAGTTTTAAAAATGGAGTTTGTGGGGGGGAATCCCCCTCTCCGATGGCTCTCTTGGGTCCGGAAGAGTTGGGGAGACAGATCCCCTTTGTCCACCCAACCCTCCAAAACCCAAGGAAGCCAGCGGAGAGGGGGATCACAACCCCCTCCATGGATATTAAAGGGGAAACCACAATTGAGATTTCCCTTTTAATATCAGAGGGTGGCCTGGATTCGATCCCCTCTCCTGGGTCCCATGAGTCTGGAAGGTTAGGGGGGACAAAAGGGGTCTGTCCCCCCAAGCCTTTAAGTGTTTTGCTTACAAGGGAGGGAGAAGGCATCATTGCCTCCCCCCCCCCTTGAAAGCAAAAAACATCCAAAGTAAGCAAAGGCACCGCACACATCTCCGCACGGTGCCTTCCCTTACCCAAAACAAAACAAAACAATAAAGTGAAAAGCTTACACCAAAACCACACCCAAAAACAAACAAAAACTAACACAAAAATAACACAAAGACCAAACACACAGAAACCCCCCCCCCAAAAAAAATATATATATTATATTATAATAAATAAATTACAATACAAACCCCCAACAGAAATAAAACAAGCAAACCTACCCAAACTACCTTACGGCACGAAAGCTGGAAATGAAATGAGGCACATACAAGCGACACCCAGACCAGAAAGAAAATCAAAGAAAAATAGTGCAACAGCACCACCCAGAGGACACAGGAGAAAAAACAGTCAAAAATATTAAGAGATAATCTAACATTCCTAAAACATTTATTAAATCATGTTTACAATTTTCACACACACAAAAACCATCTAAACACAGTTTAAAAACATTGACTTTCACATAAAATGTTTTAACTGCATTTACTTAAAATAATATTTTTTTTCTGACAAATTAACTGAAAAACACTAAGCTAAATTATAAAAATTACAATTTCAATTTACAAACAAGTTAATTACAAAACAAATTTCTGATAAAACAATTACAATTACAAAAAAAATTGCAAAATTTTTTTTGCAAAAAAACCCTGTAAAAAATAAACAACATATTACACTTTACAGAGACTCATTTTTCCTTTCTAAAAAATAGACAATATTTAAAAAAGCCCGGCAATGCCGGGCAACTACTGCTAGTATCCTATAACAGTGATGGTGAACCTTTTAGAGACCGAGTGCCCAAACTGCAGTCCAAGCCACACCCTCATGCCGCATGTGGGAAGGAGGAAGAGCTCCCATTGGGCTACTGGGTAGGGAAGCAGGGTGTACTCTGTGCTGGGGGGAGGGAGGAAGCACTCCCATTGGGCTTCTGGGCAGAGGGACAATGGCACGTGTGCCCATACACAGGGCTCTGAATTCCCCCTCTGGCACGCATGCCATAGGTTTGCCACCACTGTCCTATAACATGCCCTCTGCAGCCAGATACCTAAACCACTGAGCGATCCAGCTAGCTCTAGGGCAGCACTCCTCTTGATCAGGGCTTATGGTAATTGCAGTCCAAGAACATCTGACATGCCAAGGTTTGCCACCACTGTCCTAGAGCTAGCTGGATCGCTCAGTGGTTTAGGTATCTGGCTGCAGAGTCAGAGGCTGGGAATTCACTTCTCTACTGAGCATCCCAGAAGAACCAACTTGCATGGCCTTAAGGAAGCTGCATAGTCTCAGGGCAACCCAAGAAGAAAGGAATGGTAAACAACTTCTGAGTACTCTCCACCTAGAAACACTCGAAAGGATTGCCATAAGTCAAGATGTACTTGATGGCACGTGATTTGTATTCATGTTTTAAATTATGCCCTAGATATTTTTGATACTTTCAATAATAATAATAATAATAATAATAATAATAATAATAATAATAATAATAATAATAATAATAATAATAATAATAATAATAATAATAATTTTGTGTCAGAGATTATTCTGGGTCGAAAAGATTTTTAGGGAACGTCCAAATGAGGCTCTTTCATGTCCCCAAGTACAGCTCTCGGGTATCGAAACCCAACCTTCCAGTCTCCAACTCAGCGCCTTTCTACTAAACAACCAGGGGAATATAATATGAATGAAAAAAGAAGAAAAGGTTGTCCCCAGCAGAAGAAAAGAGAAGACTTAACTTCTACCCAGGCAGATAAGGGTACACATACAAAATCATGTTGCTAAGAAAGAGCTGGGGAAATTAACTTGTATCTACTACAGTTCTCAGAATCCCCTAGCTGAAAGATTTTGGGATTTGTTGTACAATAAAGTAGAATGTTCATGCTCTGCTCCAGATTCCTTCAATGCTCCCTGATTCAGATTCATATGTGGTGACAGTTATGGTCTTCAAAGGTGAGAGAAAGAGAGATGGAAGTGTTGAATGCCACCATGCTGCATCCAACTTATCTTCTTCTTCAAGTGCCATATCTGATTCTGAATATTGGCTATCATCATAACAACCAGCCATGAAAATTGTCTTGGGAACAATATAATGCAGTAGACAACCATTTGCCTTCCACATTGCAGCATGACACCCATACTACTGATCTAGTTCTGCAATTCCCTTTCTAGCCTTGAGCCCTTTTGGCACACAACATCCTCACCAACCCCAGGCCAGTAATGATGAAGCTGCTGTCCTCTATCAAGATGGATTCAAGTAGGATTTAATCCACTTGGGGATCATCGTTCTCCCCTGTGGACTTCCCCAGCTAAGGTCTTTAGTCCTCAGGGTTATCAGGTTAGTTAATAGATGCCTAATGATCGGTGTTGAGTTGCTGGCAGTTATGGTCTACTCTATTACCATAAAAGGATAATCTGGCCAGACTCTAGCCAACATATAGCAACCCTAATAGAATTTTCTAGATGTTTTAGGGTGTGTTTTAACCAGTGCTGTTCGTTTCCCAGACAGTTTCCATTTGAACCCAGATCTCCTGAATTGTAGTCTGACACTCTCGTTCACTATGCCATTGGTCCCCAACCTTTGGGTTTTGGACTTCAATTGCCAAAAGCCTAAATCAGTACGATACATTGGCTGATCAGTGCTTTGGGCAATTGGCTTAGGCTTCTGGGAATTGAAGTCCAAAAACCAAAGTTTGGGGGCCACTGCACTATACCACACCAAAGTGGTACCTATATATCTGTTTGCAAGTTTTTTGCTTTCAAACTGCTCGGTTGGCAGGAGCTGGGACAGAGATGGGAGCTCAATCCATCATATAGCACTCAGGCCTCAAACTGCTGACCTGATGACCTTCCATTCATCAAGTTCAGCGTCTTAACCACATATTGTAGATGACCCATGAGTGAAGGTGATACCATGTTAGTACTGGAAATACATGATTCAGGCAGTCTTTCTTGTTTGTAAAATTAGACTTCAAAGGAATTACATGTATAATATCCAAAGGTTAATAGTGAATCAAATCACATTTGTAAGGCACATTTGCAAGATACATAAGATGAAAAAAGTTTCTGCTGTGCATTTGGGTTCTTTGAGAAGTTTTTGAAATTTCATCTCCAAATCATGGGCTTTCTGTCATGTCTGCTTCTGGCCTGAGTGAATCGCTCCTAAGAAGTAGCTACACCCTTTCACAGTTGTCTGACCAGATAGTCCTCCTACACATCTCTATCCGTATGAGGAAGTGAAAGTCATTGAGTCTAATAATGTTTACTGGGGATTAGTTCCCATGGTACTCAGTGGAGCATGAATGGGATTGTTCCAGTGCCAGACTCAATTCCGATCCCTCCTTGCTTTAGGTTTTAACTTTCTTACTACAAGTATTCCTTTTACTGTCTCACCGACAAGGATGTATTTTGGCTAGAGCAAAGTTTGGGAAACTGGGGAATACAGAATCCACATTGATTGGTTGCGCCTATTAAAGCTCAGTTTTTCCATCCCACTGAATTTACTTTCCAAAGATATAGATCTGTGTCTAGAGTTATGCAATGGACTGAGCAGTTGTGTTGCAGAGAGAATGGGAGCTACAGTGCACAATGTTGCAGGAATCACACTGAAAGAATAGAATTTTAATAGTCACAGAATAAGAAATGCATAAGTAGTTCAATACCACCAGATGAAGAGCAGTTTAAAGTGCTCGTCTACAATGCTTTCCATAGAGGAAGGGGCTCTGCTCACAAAAGGTGCTTCCACCTGATTTTTTCAGAAAATTCCTTTCCTTACCTCATTAAGCAAGATTCCCTGACCTGTCATGTAGAACATTCAGAGAGCTAGAGGGATTGCCATGGACACGAATAAGCAGTGAAGTCTGTTTACAGCAAACTAGAGGCACATGCCTCAACCTGGACCTCACCTGTCATGTTCCTAGATGCATGAAAACCTAAGTACAGTGGTAACTCATAAAATTATTTTAATACATTCCATGGGGCTCGTTGTTGTACGAAACAATTGCTATACAATACATGCATCGTATAGTGATTTTCCCTATGAGATGCATCGTACAACGATTTATTTATTTTTGCTAAGTGGTTTTTCCCATTGACAAATTGTTGTATGATTTTTTTCCATAGGGAAAATTGTTATGCGGAACACCATTTCCCCCCAAAACCTAATTGTTATGTGATTTCGTTGCTATATTGGGCGATTGTTGTATGAGGTTCCACTGTAATATGAAGTTCATTGAGTCATATTTATCCCCTTTTTCTTAACAAACAACCAGTCTTCTCTCTGTCTTCTCATTGTCAGACTTGAAAATTTAATCCTGCAGGGCCCAGAATGGTCTTGTCGCTAAGGATAATTTAAGGAGGCAAAGATTAAAATCCGTCAAGCACCATCAACTTGAATATAATTTATAAAATTAGCCTTAAATGTGCCGAATAATTATCCTTATGTGGTCAGTCATTTGATACAATCTTGGCTCAGTAAATACTGATTGCACCAGCAGTGTGAATGGTTTGACTTTTTTTTCCCTCTCTACCACGAGACATTTTTAAACAATGACTTGGAGAAATAGCAAACCACAGCCTTTATAAAGATGGAAGAGAAGTGATGTTAATTTTGTACCATTCAAAATTTTAAAGATGAGAAGTAAAACAAAATCCAGCAAAACAAATCCCAGTCAACTAAAATTCTGCATTTTATTTGCTTGCAGTGTTCTTAGCATTATCTTTTTTTTCTTCTGCAACCATTGTTCTGTTGACATTTTGGTGGCATATTTTAAACTTCTTTAACTGCTTCTTCATTCTCCTTCACTAATTGAAGAGTCACTTTTTCATATCGGCTGCAAGATATCAGGAGTGAGGCTGAAGGAAGCTCCACTGTCCTGACTCCAAAGCTGTGATCCTGACACACTTGAGTTTTTTGCTCAGTGCAGTGTGCATTCAAAGATGCTTATCTGTTAATACACCCTGGTGATGGCCCAACTGCATGCTGCAAGAAGCAATGTCTGTATTCAAGAGCACACCGCTGGTCCAATGCACACTTGGATCAATGCACCTTGTGTTGTCCATACTACACTGCCCTAGCAGATCACAAGAGAACTGGATGACCGTTGAGTCCCCAAAGCAATAGAGATTGCTTTTTTGGACTACAAATCCCAGAACCCAACCACTTGGAGTTTAGCAAGTTGTAGTCCCAAAATATAACTTCTATAGTCTACTGTCAGTGTTCTGGTAATGTACTCTTTTATTGTACCAGCATACCAAAGCCAATGAATGTTATTAATGATGAATGTTCCTGGAAACATGTGTCCTAAACTGCAGTTCTTTTGCTTGCTTGTTTGGTCATTCATTTGTCCTGGTGTTTGGCTTTTTAAAAAATGAGAAGTTTTATAACCCAGCACTGTGCCTCTTTTCAGAAGTAAACCTTATTGTGTTCAATGGAGCTTACTCCCATGTATATGTGCATAGGATTGCAGCCTAGATGACAGAAAAGCTGATGCATTCCCCTAAAATTAAGCTGGATGGTCAGTATCTTGCTGGAGATTGCCAAGGGCACAACTGCTATCTTTGCCAGGTAGCTGTGCTGGTTAGGAAAGTGTTTTCATAAGTATTGCAACTAATAAGGTGTTCTCTTTTGAGTTTTTTGGACTACAGCCCACAGATTTCACCAGGCAGCATCATGAAGTTTGTCAGCACTGCGGTGGACAAGTTGTAATTGCCATCTTTGCACTCACATTACAAAGTAACCCCAACACTGAGAGACCAAGAGAATGCTGGCAAAGTGGAAGGAGAGTGAGTGTGTGTGGGTGTCTTGTGAAAAATGATGTTTGCTTCCTCTTCTGGGAAACATCTCTTCCCCTTTCATGTACATATTCGTCTCAGCGGCTGCTCCTCTCCTCAGTTTTGCCAGTGTGCTCTCGTTTTCTCAAAGGAGGGGTTGTTCTGGAGTGACACTGGCCCTTGCAAACTCACTACTGACAGACTTCACAGATGTAATCATAAATCACATTTCCAGCTCTTCTTCTCCTCCAACACCCAGTTGCTCAGGAGACCCTGCCCCATATAGCACAATTGCTTGTGCAGTGTTAGTTCCATACCCAGAAATATCCAACAGGATACTAGTCCGTTGGGTTGGTTCCAATCTATGTCGGAGCTCCTAGGAAGCAATGACAAGTTGTAGGAATGCATCTGGATTCTGTCTTGCCTGTCTCAACAAGTTAATTATGGCTAGTCCACTTGATTTTATTGGGAATCGCATACAACTAAATCTGAATCTAACACTACTTCGTCTTTGGTGTTTCTCATTTACCTTAGTTTTAAAAAATTGTGTATGCATGTCATAGAATGCGCTTTGGTACGGGAAATGTCCATGTATCACCAAACCTGGCATTATCGATTAAGTATATGAGCCATAAAGGTGAGGACAAAAGACAATCAGTGGTCAAAAAAATGTTTGACAAAATGATTTAGAAGGTTGCAATGGAATTGAGCTTGGATGTCCAGGAAATTATAGAGTATGCAAGGGTTAAATTATGTGATATGTTCTTCTCCTAACTATGGAGTACGCTTAATATAAAGCAGTTATAGATGGAGAGCATAAGGAAGTTTCTGATAATTGTGTCCTAATCAGCTGATTTACTCATTTAAACTGCCCCCTTTTGTTAGCTGCAAAAGGGACACGGAATTAGCTTTAGGGTGCAGAGTGGGGGTGAGTAGGGGACATAGACACTCCTGTAGCCCACCCATAGATTTTAAAAAAATTCTTAAATGACTTTTTTGAAAAACTTCAGAAGCCCTCTCCTGCTCTCCAGTGGTAAAACCAAGTTTTTAAAACATTTACATAATTTGAGACGGAAAGATTGGAGGGGCAGAGTTGCTGAAAGGCCAAAACATGGCAAAATTACTTCAACTGGAGAATACAAAAGGAGGTTTTGTGCAAACAAAAGAAAAAGAGTTTTATCTTTGGATTTGTGAAGACCCTAAGGGTGTCAGAGGCTGCATGTGGTTCCCAGGCCAGACTTACCAAATACTGTAATTTCTATCCAAAGTTGCTAAACCATAGCTTGGATTTGTCAATTTTTTTTAAAAAAACTTTCCATTAAAAAAACCTGACATTTAGAATTAGTGTTTCTTCACTATCCAGTTTATGGCAGTTTAATACTACCAGTAGGACTTCATCCTGTGGAATCCTTGGATTAACAGTTTTACAAGATACTTAGGAGAAAGTTAGAGTGCTCTCACCAGAAGAGTAGACACACTCGGTTTCCAAAGTCAGTTGTCACTACTGAGGTGAAATTTCGGTTGACCTTATTCCTCCACCTGCTCCAAAATATGTCAGCCTTGTCCTCAGAGGTAGGCTAAATGAGGCCCTCCAGCTGTTACTTGTCTGCAGTTCTTCTTACTCTTCCTTGCCATTAGTGTTACTGGTGAGGACTGATGTAAGATGCAATCCAAAATCCTGGAGGGTCACACTTTGCCCCCTTTTGTTTTTAATGGAGACTTAAATCCGGGTTTCATTTTGGTTTAACTGTTAGGAGCTGTGATATGTATTGTGAAAAAGACTCATGGAACTAATACTTACTCTTCTTTCACCACAGACGAACCAAACTCCTGGAGCTCTCCCGCTACCACCTCCCCAGGTCTGCCGGAAGTAACTATTTCCCTTGATGACATTGTCTCACCATTATCTTCATCACATCTAGCCCAACCCTCTGACCCTTCCCATCACATAAACCCAGAGCCAATATGGGATACTAAGAGGGAACATGATGTAAGAAAACCAAAGGAGCTTTCAGCAAATGGCCACAAAAAGAAAAGGTTAAGTGATCAAAGAGAGAGATCTGCGAGTCCTAAAAAGGTAGACAGGTCAAAACACGAAGAGGCTTCTAGGAAAGGAAGCTACAAAGCAAAAAGTCAGAGCAGTGAAAGCAGCAGGCCGGTGTCAGAAAGTAAGGCAGCCGGACCGAACGTGATGGCCGAGGCTGGAGCACGAGGTCATGGGTGTGCTGGAACCAATGATGAACTGGCTGGGAGATCCAAGTGGCTTGAAGGCCATAAAGGTAAAGGATCTCTTGGTACAAAAGATCACAGTGCTGATGTTGCTGTGGAGAAGAAATCAGCCGCAGTTTCTGAACACCTCAAGCTGGATTCCACTGGTGCTACAAAGGCATACAGTAGCAATCGCTGCAGCTTTCCTGGAAGTGATGAGGGTCACCCTCAAAAGGAATTGGACAGGGAGCCCAGCGAATTCCCACAGAAGGGACATCTCCACTCCATTAACACACGCAGCCCCAATGCAACAGCTCGAAAGGCAACTGTCTCACCAGGACCGTGGAAGATTCCAGGTTCTGATAAGCTCCCTGGTGTCCTAAAATCTGGCAATTCAGCCATGAGCAGATAAATCTGCAACTGTTGCCTTCTATCTGTTTTACAGTGATGCAGAGTGTCCTTCCTCGCCTTTGTCTCAGATTGGTTTGCTTTTATTTATTTTTAACACTCACACACATACATGCTTAAAACATAGAGGAATGGAAACACTGATATGTAATTCCATGACAACGTACACAGCATCTCCATCGTTTGGTCCACCATATAGTCACACAGTATTTAAATGTAACCCTAAAGTTCTCCAGTTTCATTTCAGAGACTTTTGGCAGCTATGGAAGAAACCAAAATAATATGAAGGACAGTTGACCATGAAGACAGTGCAGTGTAGCTTTAGTATGTTGTTTTCCACTGCATGAAGGACTTGGGATTTTCATTCAAATTTTGTATCAAGAAACTGGAAGAAGTTAGAGCAATCACAAACTGGAACATCGCCTTAAAACTGCACGGAACAAGCTGAAAGTGGAAATAGAATCTTTTAACCTGAGTTAAATGTTGTATATAAATTGTTTTCAACATATCCAGATGGGGGTTTGAAGCATTTGAAACTAAATCCATGACACGTCTCCACTGTTAACACTTTGGAATAGGCCACACAGTACCAGTAGCATAATTCATTATGCAAGGTGAAGAATCCTAGTGGATTAGCTGGTGCAATGCCATTTCTACTGCCATTTTTTGTGAATAAATCATATTTCTGTATGTTAAAGGGGGGGGGGAGTTAGGGTGGAGTTGTATTTGCCAATCTAGCCTCAAAGGCAGTTTACCCCTCCCCACGTGGATTTCTAGTTACTGCACCAACTTCAACATGGACAACTGTAACATGCAGTTGCCGGACCCCTATGATATTGAGGGAGATTCTTCAAAGGGTAAAAGTCATGGTTTCCTTTCAGAACAACTTCTGTCTCCTGAAGGAACTCATAACTGTCTCAAGACTTGGTCAGCTTACTTTCAATATGACCATTTTTGTCCTCTGTTCCACCATCACACTTTAAGAATCTGAAGATATTGGTCCAAAACCACCAGTCTAATCCACCTCCTTTGTTTTTATCAAATTATACATTCATCAGGCATTTGTCTTGTTCTTTTCTTTGCTTTTCTTCTTCCCACAATCTTACTTATGTCTTTCTTGCTTTCAACTTTCAAATCTCAAGTGCCATAAGAACATTTCATTCCACACTGATGAAATACACCTTCTCCAATGAGCTCAATTAGTCCGTTTAGAGGTTTGCTTAAAAAGAAAAGTAAAAAATTAGCAACAGCAATACATACAAGAGCAAAATAAAATGCACTCAGTAATAAAAGGGTGGTTTGTTTTTTAATCACAAAGATGGGTTATATCTCGAACATACCTTTAGCAAGCTCTCGTGCCATCTGGATATACATTGCTCCATGACTGAGCAAGGTCCTATGGGTGTTTAATGTCATTGGAAGTTCTGCTTTGGAGAAGAGTGTGAGGAGGTGGTGGGATGTTAGCCATGAAGATCTTAACTGGTGGAAGAGATCAGCATTTTGCTAGCTCTCCCAGACCATTTCTCAGGGAGAGCAAGTGGAAGGCCTTTTGTCATTCAGGAGGTATGGAGACATATTCCTGTCAAAGTAGCTGGCAAAGAGGAAGGAAAGGATTTTGCACCTTTGAAACAAAATGCTTGTTTAAGAACTAGCCCCATTGTAATTTTTTTA